>QXTE01000106.1:1802097-1894962 GCA_003942145.1 Platysternon megacephalum
CATCTAGTCCAACCCCCTGCTCAAAGCAGGACCTAATCCCAACTAAATCATCCCAGCCAGGGCTTTGTCAAGCCTGACCTTAAAAACCTCTAAGGAAGGAGATTCCACCACCTCCCTAGGTAACCCATTCCAGTGCTTCACCACCCTCCTAGTGAAAAAGTTTTTCCTAATATCCAATCTAAACCTCCCCCACTGCAACTTGAGACCATTACTCCTTGTTCTGTCATCTGGTACCACTGAGAACAGTCTAGATCCATCCTCTTTGGAACCCCCTTTCAGGTAGTTGAAAGCAGCTATCAAATCCCCCCTCATTCTTCTCTTCTGCAGACTAAACAATCCCATTTCCCTCAGCCTATCCTCATAACTCATGTGCTCCAGGATGATTAGAACTACCTCCAGTGCTGAAACTGAGGCAAGATGGTCAAGCCTCAAAGGGCTGAACTGTTCCATCACAAGCCAGAATAGTTTCTCCCATGTATTTTGCAGCCATAAAACAAGTCACACATCATGGCATGTGTATTTAATCTCCTGGGTGGTTTTCCTCATGATACATTTATCACAAGTTACCAATATATCAAAATATACTCCCATTTAAGAATAATTCAAAACATGAGATATTTAAACTCTATTTATTATTTTATTCATTATAAAGTGGGTCAATGGAACACAATTTAACTAGCAGGTTTAGTATGGGTTTATTCGATTTGTTTGGGATTTTCTAAAGCTTCCTGCTTTAATTCTGGTCCTATTGAAATCAATGGTAAAATGACTATTGGTTTAAGTGGTAGCAGAATAAGACCAACACTAAGCATTTTTAGAAAGTCTGAACACTTTCAGAAAACACCCGTTATGTTTTAGGCCTATTCCACACTAGAAAAGGTTTACTGGTATAGTTATACTAGTTTCCCTGAATGAAATAAGCAGGTTTTTGCTGGTATAAATTCATCTGCACTAGAGCTTTTGCCAGTATACAAATATTGTTTAAAAACAAACATACACATATCCCTACTGGCACTACTATACCAGCAAAATTTCTAGTGTAGATGTGGCCTACAGGTCTGACTGCATGGGGTGTCATTTGTAATCTGCATCTACAGATCTAAAATCCTTTTGTAAAGTTGGAGGTGACAGAATCTCCTTAAGACCCTGCTTCTGCAAAGACTTACACATGTGTTTAAATTTATGCACTGGGAATGCTTCCATCGACTTCAGTGGGGCTAAACACAGTGCACAAAGTTTAAGCATATGAGTAAAGTCTTGGCAGGATTAAGGCCTAAATAAGGTGACCAGATGTCCCGATTTTATAGGGACAGTCCCGATATTTGGGGCTTTGTCTGATGTAGGCACCTATTACCCCCCACCACCATCCCGATTTTTCACACTTGCTGTCTGGTCACCTTAGGCCTAAAACTCTGGCACATGTTGTGTAAAGCACACACACAACTAATCTGACTCCATATTTGTCCAGACCACATACAAACAGGTCACACTGAGAGGACACATCTGTAGCCATAGCGTATTTCAGACACCCAGTCTCTTCCAAATATTCTGATATTTCACTCCAGGACCATTGGCTGATATATTTATTACGTATATTACAGTTATTATTTTATTCTGTGTCCAGTTCCAGCTGGTTGTGCATAATGACAAGAACTTCACAGTGCCCTGCCCAGACTCTATCTGGGAAGCTCAGTCATTAAAGGCACCTAGGGAATTGAGATCAGGGTCCCACTGTCCCATACAAATATATAACAAAGTCAATCCTTGCCCCCAAGGAGCTTTCAGTCTCTCCAAAGCATATCCCAAAAATCAGATTTAGTTTTCATATCTTTGTCATACATGGTATGTCTAACACAAGTCAAATAAAAATATTAGAATAGAAGAAAACCACTTTTTTGATGGAATAGATTTTGCCTTAATTTTGCCTTAATTTCTTCAAAAGCTTATTCTGCACTCCAATCTTGTTCTCATTTAAGCCTTGAAGTTTGTAGAACTGATAACTTGAACACTCTTTTTCACTGGCTCCAAGGTCCATGGGGAAAAATTGTTACTTAATGAATTAATTCTAAATTATTAAAGTTCATGAAATGATTCTGGGACTAGATGATTCTCTGATAGCGTCCAAACTAGAGCTCTCTCTAAAATATGGGAATTTGGACGTAGTAAGCAGCTTCTATTTCTTTAAAAGACATGAATATCTGGCCTTCATGTAAGTACAGAAAATATATTCTTTCAAGATTGTCCCTCTTGTCAGAAATTGACCCAAAGAGTTTTTGGTATAAGGGGATTGAAGCCCAGATCCACCAAGCTATTTAGGCTCCTAACTTCCATTGAATACCTTGGTGGATCTGGGGCTGAGTGTCAAAGTTCACAGAGGGGCTACAGTCAGAATAGATTTATAGTGTTGTGAGAACTTTGTGTTATATCCTAAATGCCATGTAAATTGCACAACCTTTAGTAAGATTTTTTACTTAATCTACACTACATAGAACCATGTTAATGGAACAGTTTATAAACATGACTCAAGCTAAGAGTTTAAACCCTGCATTTCAAACTGGGGTGGAGTTAAAATTCAAAATATGTAGGCTGGGGAGCTTTTATTGTTGACATTATTTGAACTATGCAGTCAATTAGAGGTGACAGATAATAAGGATCATTAGCAGAAAGAAACTCAAGAACAATTTCCACCCCAAAGTTAAGTAATTAGCTTATTTCCTGACCGCGTATTTCTCTTTATTTCTTTCTCCTAGTTTAGGATTTATCTTTAGTCCCTATTCCTCATCCTGAGATTTTTTTCTCTCGTTTTATTCTCATTACATCTAATTCCATTCTTCCCTCATTGCATTTCCCTTTCCTTCCTTCCTTTTCATGTCTCATCCTCACCTTGATTTTTTTTAGGCCACTAATTGTCAGTCCCAGTTTCCCAGGGTCACAGTTAGTAGTACTCTGGGAAGTAGGCTCTGCCTGTGTGCTAATAAATTTGAGTTAGTTTTTTCCTACCTCACACATTTTTCCCAGTAATTCAACTCACACAGTCCTGCTCCTTGATCTTCTAATTAATTGCGGCAACTTAATTCACACCAATTCAACCAAATCACACTTGGAGTTGCAGCTAGCCGGAGATGTTAGGAGTAACAAGAAGGGTTTCTNCATTAAGAGACTTAGGTGTTGCAGTGCTGAACATCATGGCATCTACCTTATAGGTGCCTACAAAATCTAGCAAAAATCTATCCACACAGCTGAATTAAGTACCTAGTCTCCCTATATGGTGAATGAGGAGAGATAGGCACCTTACAGTGCAATCCACAACAGCTAGCACATTAGGTGAGGCCACCTAAACTAGCCAATGGTAGATGTCAGCCAGAGGGATGTGTCCACAGCCCCACCCCTCTCTTGGAGGTAGGCACCTACATCCAGACTGCAGGGAGGTGCCGATCTGTGCTTAGCAATCCACAAACAGAAACTCTGAACCAGTGCTTAATTTTACTGAAAGGGGTGCCAGGTCTCAAGCAATTAGGTCCCGCGGCTCAAGCAATTTTTTTACATTCATAACTGGTGCAGCAAGCCCAGAGGTGCCGGAGCTATGAACTGCCCAGCCCAGAGGTGCCGGAGCTATGAACTGCCAAGCCCAGAGGTGCCGGAGCTATGAACTGCCAAGCCTAGAGGTGCCGGAGCTATGAACTGCCAAGCCTAGAGGTACCTAGAGGCTCAGCTCTGGCACAAATTAAGCACTGCTCTGAGCACACCTATCGGATAAGCCCTTATGAGTCTTATGGGCCTGCTGGATATCCCACAGTCAGGCAGCTGCAGAGTTAGGAACAGAATCCAGGAGTCCTAACTCCCAGCCTGCTACATTCACCAATGTACAGTGCCTCTCTTGAGTCTGTGAATAGAACGGAATTAGGTTCTACTTAGCACCTTTCATACTTAAGTCAAGGTGTCCCGCTCTCCCCCCAGAAAAGAACTTAAAAAGGTAATGTATTAGATAATGGCAAGGGAATAACTATGTAGTGAAATAGGACATGCTTGACACTTAGTCTTGTACATTTAAATTATTTGTTTTTCTGAGGTGTGTGAAGCTGGTTGGTCAGGATGCCAGGGCAGTCTCTCTTTACTCTTCAAAGAGGGCCGTGGGATCTTTAACTTGTACCTATATAGTTATCCAACACTGGCAAAGACACCCTGGCTTAAAGCCTCACCCATCTAAAAGATAGCACGATAACAGTGCAGCATTGTTTACAGTGCATCACTGAAATGCCAGTATTGGCTCCAAGCCCAAGTTGTGGTTTTGGGAGTGGATCTATGCAAATACCTGTCTGATCCCATGCATGTGGGTCATATGAACTGGATTCCTTGTGGTCCATTTGCAGGGGTTGGCAGTGGATCATCTTGCAGGTTTGTTTGAAGGGTTGGGATCTATGCAAACCTGGACTTCCAAGGACATTCCCCACCATTCTTTCTCAGACCCTCAGGATTCCTTATCTTGCATGTTTTCAGGAAGTCCCCAGTGCCCTGAGGCTGCTCCCCTTCAGCTGGGCTTCTCTGAGACTCAGGTGTCTCTTCCCTTTGGATCATTCAAGGGGTGAGGACTAGACTTTTCCAGAGAGACATCATCCCAAGACAGCCTGATATGGGCTTCCATCACCTCTTTAAGCCATATGAGATCTTCAGAGGGATGTGATGTGCCTCACCTCCCCCCAATAGAACTGTAGAAGCAGAGAAACCCTCCTGCCACTAGGCATTGGGACAGCTTGTGCTAGTGCAGAACTACCAAGAGCTGCTTTTCTTTTCTAAGAATAGATGGTTTCAGTTCTCTGTTTGCAGGATCCCATGTTCACCATGCGGAGGCAGCTTGTTCAAAATGCAGCCACTCCTTTATTAGCACTTCCCTCTTTGAGCAAATTAGGCTTGTATAAGTCTTTATATTAGCTTCTGTTAAGTTATGTACTAATTCCAGTCTTTACTTGTATTCAAGGTTCTAAATGGCTGTGACCCATCCAGTCTGGCTGACCTCTATGCTTACAGCCAAGTTTTAGTCAGGGTCTGTAGGTGATTATTTGCTTTGCCCCAGTTATAAACAAGATCAGTGGGAGTCAGGGCATTTTGTAAGTACATGCCTCAACCACGGAATCCACTTCCTATTGCAAATGGAGTTGTTTAGTCAGCTTTGTCATTCACTGAAAGGCTAAGGAAATAGGTTTACTGTTCTCAATTGCTGATAATTCTGTTATGGGTAATTATGCTGCACGCTCAGAAGTGGCCACGAAGAATGCTATATAAACACAAGTTATTCATGTTGGTAGGTTGGGTACACACAGGGTACACTAGCACCCATATGCTAAAGATAATGGGATATCTGTGCCATTGGCTTAGTAGAGCCTTCTGCTGGCAGTGTAATGGGATATGTCCACTTACTCTCACTACACAATTTGGAGAAGGTGTGGGAGACAGGACAGCACGTCCTGTCCATCTCCTTTCTACCAAAGATGCTGTGAGGATTTGAGGGTAATCATGACCCATGCTAGATGCCCCCTCCCTTGAACAGCCTACTAGAAAAGATCAGCCACTGAGCACCTTCCTCTGAGGAACTGATAAGGCATCTGGAGTAGTGAGGTTATTTGTCATTAACCTTATGTCTCCCAGAGAGAACCGAAGTAAGGTTGGGAGAGGTGGTCATCATAAGTGAAGAGTATCACCCTTTTCCAAACCTGGACTAAGGTTCACATTGAGGAGTAGAATCCAAGCCCACCAGGATTTCTTGTGGGTTCTATGCAAACACTTCTTTCAGACCAGATTTGGGACTTGAATCCATACAGTTTGGGCTCAATGGTGAAAGTGCTACTGTGTGAACTATACTGACACTGTAAGAAAATTGTGTTCATATCAACTACTTTAATGTCAAGACTTTTCTTGTTCAAGTGGCATCCTCCAGACCCCATTTTAAGAGTTAGATTCAATATCCCGGAGATGACTTTTGTAGGGGTTAGCGTAACAAAATATGACAATTTGTTTATGAATGTTGGTAGTTTGTTGATAATTAAATTAATTGATAATGAGTGTTTTTGGCCTGGTGGAGTCAAGTTATCTCAAGTAGGGGAAGGCGTTGTTGGTCAAGTGATCAAACTTTTAATTTAATTTCCATACAAAAAATTGATTTGAGTACATTAAGGTTGCACAGCAGAACAATCAAATATTAGGATCTGCAGAAGCTGAATGCACAACCTTCCATCTGCATCCTTGTGCATATGCATTATACCATTATGTGATCACATATTATTTTTCAAACACTATAATAGAGGAGCTCTCAAACTTCTCATAGCATGGATTATATCCTAATATATTGCACTGTAGACAACCTCCCTTCCTATTCATGACTGCATATCAACCTTGTGGCCATGATGGCAATTGTTTACATGAAAGTCATATTAAGAAAGTATGTAATGCATTTTTCCTGGTCACTTAATGTGATTAAACAGCTAGATAGGAGGAGTCAGTACCATGTGACCAGTCACCTCTCCACAGGCCTTCAGCCAGTGATCCATGTACCATAGTTGGAGAACTCCTGATAAAATGTTTCATATAGTGTCTACAAACAGAATTCAAAATCTTCTAACAATTTGAAATGCAGATAAGATGTATTAGTCATCCATGGTAGTGTAAAGATGAAACCATAATTACACAGATAATGGATATAATCTAGAGAATAATCTCTATCCAGATCAATATGACTGATCTGGTCAATACATAATGTAGCTGCAAAGAGATCCTTAAAAAGGCTCTATGGTAACAATGTAGAGATAAGGATTTACCACACTTGGCAAATGACATATCTGAATAATTAAATTACCTGAGAAAATAAATCATTGAGTCACATTAGCCAGGGATTATGGAGTACAGATCCAGAAACGAAATGTCAATTCCTGCACACCTATAGCTTTTTTCAGGCGCATGCCACTTTAGAGAGAAAGACTCCATGTAAATGAAAGTTGGCCACTTTGAGCCAAATCCTTGTGTTCTCATTCATTTATGCAATCTCCTAGACAAGGATCTGTGCACTTTGCAGCAAGCTGGATTTCAATTCTGCCATGAGCCCCCTCGTTTCTGCAGCACTCTGGGAATGACATGTCAAATGGAACCATAGATTCTGATCCACAATTAGGTAGAGTAAGGTTCACATTGGCCATAGAATCATANTAGAATCACAAAATACAGGAAACCCCATCCATTGGCTATCTGCCTGACTACAGCTAGCAAGTCTTGGCCCTTTGTAGCAGGGACACATTTAGAGATTTGTTTGACTCTCACTAACATTATTATGGGGATGAGGGAAAGGAGACGTTTGCTGGATGTGAAGCTCTAGAATACAGGTCAGAGATTGAGTGTATACCCAGTACATATACCTGAAGCAGAGCTCTGTATAAGCTCAAAAGCTTGTCTCTCTCACCAACAGAAGTTTGCCTAATCAAAGATACTGCCTCACCCACCTTGTCTCTCTACACAATACATTGTGCTGTGTTGTGTGGCATGGGGTGGATGAGGGCACGAACGTAGGAGTTGGAAACCTGAGCTCAAGTCCCTGCTCTTCCACAGATTTTTTGTGTGACCTTGGGAAAGTCACTTAGCCTCACAGTTCCCATCTGTAAAATGGGGTTAATAGCACTTCCCTCCCTTTGAAGGGTGTTGTCAGGTTAAATACATTAAAGATTACAAGTCTCTCAGATACTACAGTGATGGGGGCCATATAAGTAGCTAAGATAGCTGTATATTTAGAGGAATATAAATCTGAAAGGAAATGCGGTAAGAAAATAAGCACTCCGTGCAAATTTCTGTTGTAGTTGTTCAAGGGATTTTCCAGATATCAATGAATTTTCAAAATGCTGCCTGCTTATTGTTTTATGGTATTTAAACTAGATGTCTGTTCAGTCATGTTGGGGCAGGGAGGTGTTAAGCCTGCCACAACGTACACAACGTACACACAAACGTGTGCGTGTGTGTAAATGGCAGTTCTGGGGAGAGGGAGGGGAGCAGAGATTGTCAGTGATTCCTTAAGGAACTGATTTATTCATGTGTCTCAGTTTTAGAGTTGCCAACATTGTATTTCAAAAATAAGGGACTGTCAGAGGGAGAGATAGCTCAGTGGTTTGAGCATTGGCCTGCTAAACCCAGGGTTGTGAGTTCAGCCTTTGAGGGGACCACTTAGGGATCTGGGGCAAAATCAGTATGAAGGACTGTGTAACTCCTTGTTATACAGATCTTGTACAGAGATGAAAAAATAAGGGACTATTGGCAACCCTCCTCAGTTTCCTTATCTATAAAATAGGGAAGAATAATATTGACTTACCTTACAGGGTGGGTGTGAAATTTATTATTGATGTATATAAAACACCTTGAGATCCTTGAGTGAAAAGTGATATCAATGAATGGGCCAAATCTTATGGCCCATGCAAGGGTCCCTACTTCTGTGGAGGGAAGTGTGGTTGAGACCCAAAAATCCCTTGAGAGACTGGGGAGCTTAGGTGTATGAATATCCTACCTCCTCCACAGACGCCTCTGAATCCCTCCTTCTCTCCCCACAGGGCAGGGATCCCTGAGAAAACCACCTGCCAAGATAGAAAGGGGAAGGGAGACTGGAGGGTGCCTGTGCCAAAACAATCCCTTACGTATACACACCCCTTTTACCAGAAACAGATCCTTGGGCCCAAAGGGCCTATTATGAGAGCTGTCAGACACGCTGTTGTCAGTGCTAGGAAAGGAGGATGTGTTTAAACTGGAAAGGGTACAGAGAAGGGCCACTAGGATGATCCGAGGAATGGAAAGCCTGTCGTATGAAAGGAGACTTGAGGAGCTCGGTTTGTTTTCCTTAACCAAAAGAAGGTTGAGGGGAGATATGATTGCTCTCTTTAAATATATCAGAGGGATCAATATCAGGGAGGGAGAGGAATTATTTCGGCTCAGTGCTAATGTGGATACGAGAACAAATGGATATAAATTGGCAGTTGGGAAGTTTAGGCTTGAAATTAGGCGAAGGTTTCTAACCGTCAGAGGAGTGAAATACTGGAATGGCCTGCCGAGGGACATAGTGGGGGCGAAAGACCTCTCCGGCTTTAAGACTAAGCTTGATAAGTTTATGGAGGGAATGGTTTGATAGGATAACTTGATTTACTCAATAGGTCAATAATGTGCCACCGCTGGTAGTTAGTACCGATGATAAATGTTGGGATATTGAAAGTCTTTTCCTAAGTGTCTGGATGGAGAATCTTGGCCGCATGCTCGGGGTTCAGCTGATCGCCATATTTGGGGTCGGGAAGGAATTTTCCTCCAGGGTAGATTGGCAGAGGCCCTGGAGGTTTTTCGCCTTCCTCCGCAGCATGGGGCAGGGGTCGCTTGCTAGAGGATTATCTGCTGCTTGAAGTCGTCAAATCATGATTTGGGGACTTCAACAGCTGAGTCAAGGGTGAGAGTTATTTCAGGAGTGGGTGGGTCAACTCTTGTGGCCTGCATCATGCAGGAGGTCAGACTAGATGATCATAATGGTCCCTTCTGATCTTAAGTTCTATGATTCTATGATTCAGTCAGCCCCACACTCCTCAGCTGAGGGGCCTCAACACCCATGCAGGGGTATTGGAGGACGTATCACCTCACTCTCTCGTGACCCACTACCATACCATATATGGGAGTGGAGGCAGACTATTGGATTCAATTCCTGGGGATCAGGAGAGAGGCTGGGTAGCTGCAGAGAAGCTCTGCAACCCCTAGGATTCCAGTACTGCTCCTTGTGGATAGAGCCCAGTCAGGGCATAGAACTACCACAGACACAGCGAATTAGAATTTGGTTCATTATTATTGGGATATAGGACATAAAGCTGCCTCACAGGCTACGCTAATAATCTCCGTACTAACAAACTTTATGTATGATAATTATAAATCTGTGAGCCAAATTCTATTGGCAGTTACACTCAGGCAACCTGGTGATGTCAAGAGTGTCACACAAGTGTGAGTGGGAACAGAATAGCAATAAACAGTCAAGGTAAATGGCAAAGGGTTCCATCCTATCTCACAAGGCAGGCAGTTGACTTCATGGTAATACAGGAGATCACCCATCCTCCCCCACCACCCGGTTATGTCAGGAGAGGGTAGAGAACTTAGAACTTGGGTGCAGGAATTTTTCCATTCTTCCTTCCAGTCTAAATCTCAGCATTAGTTGGCAAATTTTAATATTTCAACACAAAAATCCATAAGAGGTGTATTTTGGTTGCACAAAGAATAAACTAAATACTCTGTAACAAACCCTTTTGTTTAACCATGCAGTTTATTAGGAAAAGTCAAGGGCTGGCCATGGTAAAAGGACAAATGTCACAACATATTTAAAAAAAGTCATACATTTCCCCTCTGTCTAACATAAGGAAGGAGTTTTAAAACTGTAGCAGTAAAATAACACAACGAATGTAGTTTGTTTTGGACATTTGTACAGTCCTGCATCTGGTGGTTTTATTCATTCATGGTTTCATTCAAATGGATTGTGGTCCATTAGGACTGGAGTCAAGTCTACCCTTTTACACCGCCAGGCTACACATGTTCTATTAATGATATGGCAGTCTCTCTAAAAAGACATAACTTAAAAAAGCTATTTTAAGATGAACCAACCTACAAGTTATCTGATAGAATGAGCCTAGGAAGAGGCTTGATAGTAGTTGAAGAGGTCAAAACCAGACATCCACACAAAAGCAAATAGGCCTATAGAGATGTTGAGCACCAAGTTCTCTGATGGTCTTCAGCTGGAGATGTGAATGCTAAGCACTACTGCAGTTGGGATGTTGTAATAAGAGCTCTGAAGGAAAGAAGAAAGGCTTTGTAAATGTTGGGATTACCACAGAAGAACTAAGGCCGGGAAGGGACCTCCTGGGTCATCACAATCACTCTCCTGCTATCACAGGCAACCCTGTCATGTATTTCCATTAATGAATGTATCAAGCTCCATTTTCACAATAGGGGACAGCAGAGCAGGAGAAAGAAAGAAAAAGTTGTAAGGACCAAAGCTCCAATTCCTGCCTCTGGCCAAACCATGACAATAGAAGAGATACCAAAGTGAACAGAGAGAGTGAAAGAAAAATGCCATGGGAGCTACACCATCTTACGTGCACATTAGGGGCCTGTGTCACCTTCCCTTCACGTTAATGGCATATCTCCCATTGTCTTCAAAGATGCAGAATCAAGCCCTAGGTGCATTTTGGAGCTTTCAGCTTTAAGTCCCTTTTTAAGGCATATGCTCCCTCTGTGACTGACTGAGTTAGCCATAGGGACCTCACTTCTCAGAGTCAGGGAGGCTTTTTGTGTGAACTTTATCTCTGCAACAGCATTCCCAAGAGCACAGGGAGGGTGAATATTTTCCCCTGAGCAAGATGGAGCGTGGCAGTAGTTTTCAGTGAATTAACTATGAAAATGAGCAACAGCCAGTACAGCAGCTCCTAGGTTATTTATTTTGATATTAGATTCTATTTGTTATAGTGTTACAACATTTGCCAGTTTCCAGGGTGCCAAAAATGTTTGTGCTGACAACATATATCACAATAGAAGTTGTCAGGAGGTAAAGTGAACCTTTGGGCAGGTTGATAGGGCTTTTGGAACATGGCAAGCCCTGGGACAGTTTGGGATTGTGGAAAAAGCACATTGGTTGAGCATTTCTTCTATAATGAACGGCAATGAAAGAGTTAACAATGCTGATGTTGAAATTATCTTCTTTATGTTTCAGAGTTAACCTACTGGGACAGACAGGGCAGTTCACACTTCTTGTTTCAAGCTGTAGGTTGCTATGTATTTATGTTAGAGAAGACAAGGTCAAAGAAGTGCACCTTGCACTTGGAGTGGAAGCTGGTGAGGTTTGTGATGGTACTTAGTTCCTGGGGGATTTCCTTCCACAGTCTTGGTCTGGCCCTCTGAGAAAGTTCTGTCTCTTGCACAGACAAGCTTTACTTATTGTAGAGAGCTCCACTGTGCCAGAGGCGTGGAGTTGTCGATCCCAGTTTTCATTGCAGTTTAGGTTCAGTTCATGTTTTCAAAGTTTTTGTCATCATCAGAGCCCTAATTATTAGCGCTAATTTATTTAGTATTTATACATCACCCAAAGTGATTGTCAGGCCAAACAGAAAAACAAATTCCCTCCACCAAAGAGCTTACTATCTAATTTGAGATAAGAGATTCATGTGAACCTTGAGAGGAAATAGTTACATTGCCATTGTGGTGAGCAAATACTATAAATGAATCGTTACTGAAAAGTTTAATGAATATAAGTTCCTATTAACAGAATGACAGAGGCATAGTGGAAAGGACATGAGAAGTAGGAAACAAGTACATTTCCCCCACTACTTTTTGGGCATGATCTACCATTTCATTGCTCCAGGTTAATATAAATTTAACCCCACTGGAATTACATGAATGGAGTAATACAATGGCGAATCAGGGCCAAAATACCTAGGAAAAGAAAAATGTTGCTGTCATTGAGCAAGAGTTTAATGTTTCAGCATAAATACATCCAAAGATAAAAAATGATATTTTAATTATACTAAACACTACTTTAATTGCACTTTTACTGATTTATATTATATGAGGAACTTTGAAATAGTACCTTGTGTAACATTTGCACCCAGTGATTTAAAAAAACAAAACCCTTGTTTATATTGAATTTTCATGACTGAAGGAAATGTAAAACCAAACTGTGCAGGCAAATTAAAACTAGGGCATGTGTACTGGACTGCAGTGTAAATTTTTGGAGATGTCTCTGCAGTGCTGTGTGTCAACTGTAATCAATAGAGAATTAAAATGATCCATATAGCATTATGTTGCTATCTTAAATTGGGTGAAAATTGAGAGGAAGATCACATTAATCTATAAACGTGTTATGTGGAATTATATTTGAAAGCGAGCACACAGAGTCAAAGAGATGACCTTTGAAATTAGAGACGAGGTGGTTCAAAGAGATGCTCCAGTGCCTAAGGCAAGTGGCTGGCTGGGTGTTGGGAGACGTGAGTTCTGATAATAGCTTAGCTACTGACCTACTTGTGTGGGACAAATCACTTTGCTTCTCTATGCCTTAGTTTCCCTAGCTATAAAATGGGCATAATGAAATTTACTTCCTTTGTTAAGCACTTTGAGATCTACTGATGAAAAGCACTACAGAAGAGCTGAGTATTATTTGTAAATTGATTTAGGTTAATCTCTAACTATTAAAGACCAGGTTGAGACCTTATGTGGGGGACAGTATCTCACATCTGCCTACTGTGGGGTTTCTTACACATTCCTCTGAAGCATCTGGTGCTGGCCACTGTCAGACACAGGATACTGAACTAGATATACTTTGGGTCTGATCCAGTCTGGCAAGTCCTCTGTTGCTAAATAATTAAGAAGGCAATCCTACCTCACAAAATGTTTTGCAAATTAGTGTTAGCATAATCCACTTTAAAACACCACATGGCGAGTTATGTCTATACAGGTCATTTGAGGGCAGGCCTCAGGCCACAAATCATGCTGACAGTTTTCATAGTTTTGTTTTCATAGTTCCTTTAGCAATTTGTTCAGCACCACAAAACACTACTTACCTAGTCAGATATGGAGAAGTAGGTGACAGAGCAATATCCCCTTCTAGGAAAAAAATGTACAGCTTTATGAGAGAAGTAGGACTACTAACACGGTGCTGTGATAAATAAGCTAACAGCAGTATAATATTAGGAACAGTTCTCCCTGCCACACACACAGCATGTAGCAGGGCCTGTAATTACTAACATAATGCATATCATATGTATGATGCTGAAAGATTGCTGAAGGGAGAGTGGAAATGATTAGATCAATGAAGTCATGGGGTCACGCTGAATGTTAGCGAACAGTAAAGTATTACATTGCTTAGGCATGCCAGAATAGAATTCTATGGTATATTGGAATAAGACTGATTAAGTCATCAGGATATAGCCAATTACAGTACAGCACAATTACAGGGGCCACTTATACCATACAGGACAAAATATTGGTAAACCATAGCAGCACCAGCCCTCTCTGTGCTAAGGAGGCAAGTATACACAGTAGGGTAGCGAAACACACTGGTTGAGCAATAAAATGATCATCTTACCCGGTAACTCATTAGAACTTTCCAAGCTGTTAGAGTTGATGTTGGGAATGGAAGAATAGCTAGGTGGCACTGTGTCAACACATGATCATCTCTGAAGTGTAAACTCAAGAAATCTCCATAAGTAGTTTCCTGAGGCTACTCAGTTGCCCTTCCCATATGCATTGCTAAGAGGACAAACATTCACAATGGACGAGGACAAGAAACAGGAAATTGGTTTTGTTTTCACACAATCTATCAACCATATTGTACCAGAGTCCTGCTAGTAATAAAGAACATTATTTGGATAGTTGATTAATGATATGTTAACAAACCAATAACTAATACACGCCCAAAGGAATTTATTAAGTACCGAGTCTAATATAGCTCCAAATTCCAATAGAATAGACAGGACATTAACTGCATTGTTATTATAAAGGCTTGTCACACTGGTCATCTTGTGAGAAAGAGTTCATTAAGACAAAAGGAGGCCAGCTGCATGAAGAAAGATCCTTGTACTTGCAGGGTAGACCCCTGTAGAAGGCTGCCTGGCACAAAATGACCATGAAGGATAATTCATTTGAGAAGCATGGGACTGTGGAGAAACCAAGTAGCTACAAATTGTGTGAATACAACTATTATAGCTATAATTTAATTATTATTACTAAATACTACACATTTACATAGCATATATTTATGCAGCATTTTACAATCTGACTAAAATACTAGGGCTGTCAAGCAATTAAAAAAATTTAATCGCGATTAATCGCACTGTTAAACAATAATAAATAAATGGTATTCTAAATATTTTTGGATGTTCTCTACATTTTCAAATATATTGATTTCAATTACAACACAGAATACAAAGTATAAAGTGCTCACTTTATATTTATTTTTGATTACAAGTGTTTGCACTGTAAAAAGACAAAAGAAATAGTATTTTTCAATTCACCTAATACAAATACTGTAATGCAATCTCTATCATGCAAGTTGAACTTACAAATATAGAATTATGTATAAAAATACTGCATTCAAAAATAAAACAATGTAACATTTTAGAGCTTGCAAGTCTACTCAGTCCTACTTCTTGTTCAGCCAATTGCTCAGACAAACAAGTTTGTTTACATTTGCAAGAGATAATGCTGCCCGCTTCTTAACAATGTCACCTGAAAGTGAGAACGGGTGTTCTCATGGCACTGTTGTAGCCAGTGTCGCAAGATATTTACATGCCAGATGCGCATGCTTCAACCACCATTCCAGGGGATATGCATCCATGTTGATGACGGGTTCTGCTCGAAAACCATCCAAAGCAGTGCAAACCGATGCATGTTCATTTTCATTATCTGAGTCAGATGCCACCAGCAGAAGGTTGATTCTCTTTTTTGGTGGTTCGGGTTCTGTAGTTTCCGCATCAGAGTGTTGCTCTTTTAAGACTTCTGAAAGCATGTGCCTTACCTCGTCCCTCTCAAATTTTGGAAGGCACTTCAGATTCTTAAATCTTGTGTCAAGTGCTGTAGCTATCTTTAGAAATCTCACATTTGGTACCTTCTTTGTGTTTTGTGAAATCTGCAGTGAAAGTATTCTTAAAATGAACAACAATCGCTGGGTCATCACCTGAGATTACTATAACATGAAATATACGGCAGAATGTGGGTAAAACAGAGCAGGGGACATACAATTCTCCCCCAAGGAGTTCAGGCACAAATTTAATTAATGCATTACATTTTTAATGAGCGTCATCAGCATGGAAGCATGTCCTCTGGAATGGTGGCCGAAGTATGAAGGGGCATATAAATGTTTAGCATATCTGGCATGTAAATACCTTGCAATGCTGGCTACAAAAGTGCCATGCAAATGCCTGTTCTCACTTTCTGGTGACATTGTAAATAAGAAGAGGGCAGCATTATATTCTGTAAATGAAAACAAACTTGTTTGTCTTAGCGACTGGCTGAACAAGAAGCAGGACTGAGTGGACTTATAGTCTCTGAAGTTTTACATTTTTTGTTTTTGAGTGCAGTTAAGTAACAGAAAAATCTACATTTGTAAGTTGCACTTTCAGGACAAAGATTGCACTACAGTACTTGTATGAGGTGAATTGAAAAATACTATTCCTTCTGTTTATTATTTGTACAGTGCAAATATTTGTAATAAAAATATACACTTTTATTTCAAATACATCACAGAATACAAGATATATATGAAAATATAGAAAAACATCCAAAATATTTAATAAATTTCAATTGGTAGTCTGTTTAACAGTGCGATTAAAACTGCGATTAATCGCGATTAAGTTTTTTAATCATGATTAATTTTTTTGAATTAATCGCGTGAGTTAACTGCAACTAATCGACAGCCCTATAAAATACATTCACTGTCCCCAAAACCTTATAATCCAAGATATCAGATTTAGTGAGAAAATTCATAAATGCCATATGCCAATACACACAGGCATATTCTGATCATTCAAAGGGCTAAAGATGCAGAAAACAGAATCTATTATTATGCAGCTGTAGCAGGTACGAGGTAGACAGTCAGACACTCAGATTCCCAAAATCCAGACGACCTCCCTATTCCTAAAAAAAACACTCAACTGGTAAAGAAATATTGTGCTGAACCTTATTCACTACTAAGAGACTGGCACACTATATTCCAAGGCCTCAGCCTTGTGAGCATGGCACTTCATGCATGGTGTAGTTGTCCTGAAGGCCTTATTTACATTGGTTTTACTACACCAGAATTTTCCACGAAGTTGCTTGATTTATATTTGTAAAAGTGGGAGCAGAATCATACCTCTGTGAGAAAAAACTGGTTACTCACCTTCTCGTAACTGTTCTTCGCGATGTGTTGCTCATGTCCATTCCAATTAGGTGTGTGCGCACCTCATGTACAGTCGTCAAAGTTTTCCCCTAGCAGCACCCGTCAGGTCGGCTGTGGAGCCCCCTGGAGTGGCGCCTCCAAGGCGGTAAATACAGTGCCCTGCCGACCAACGCCTCTTCAGTTCCTTCTTGCCAGTTACTCCGACAGAGGGGAAAGCAGGTGGGTTTGGAATTGACATGAGCAACACATCTCAAAGAATAACAGTCACGAGAAGGGGAGTAACCATTTTTTCTTCTTTGAATGTTTGCTCATGTTGATTCCAATTAGGTGACTCCCAAGCCCTAACCAGGAAGTGGGTCAGAGTTCCTGGAATCGCTGACTGGAGCATCACTCTGTCGAATGATGCATCGTCTCTCGTGTGCTGGATAATCACATAATGAGAGGTGACAGTGTGAACCGAGGACCACATCACCGCTCTGCAAATCTGCTGAATTGGAACTTGAGCCAGGAACACTGCTGAGAGGGCCTGCGCTCTTGTGGAATGTGCTGTTAGTGCAGGAGCTGGTACTTTTGCCAAATCATAGCAGCCCAGATCTAGGACGTGATCCATGATGAAATCCTCTGGGACGAGACCAGGAGGCCTTTCATCCAGTCTGCGACTGCCACAAAGAGCTGGTTCGACTTACGGAATGTGTGACAGGTTGGATCACAGAAACCCCCTTGGAAGCTGCCGCCCGATGTGCAAAGACTACTTCTATTCCTGTTTTCCCTGCCAGCTCAGTGGCTTCAGCACCCTGTCTTGCTGAAGCCAGACACACCCGTCTGCTCCAACACAGACCCAGGGTCTGAATTACCTGCCCCAAAGCTGCAAGTTTACCTGAAAACAGCTCACAGAAGTGTGCTTGTCTTTAGCACTCAGATGCCCAACTCCCAACGGGGTCTAAACCCAAATAAATCTGTTTTACCCTGTATAAAGCTTATACAGGGTAAACTGATAAATTGTTCGCCCTCTATAACACTGATAGAGAGATATGCACAGTTGTTTGCTCCCCCAGGTATTAATACATACTCTGAGTTAATTAATAAGTAGAAAGTGATTTTATTAAATACAGAAAGTAGGATTTAAGTGATTCCAAGTAGTAACAGACAGAACAAAGTAAGTTACCCAGCAAAATAAAATAAAATGCGCAAATCTATGTCTAATCAAACTGAATACAGATAATCTCACCCTCAGAGATGCTTCAGTAAGTTTTTTCTCAGACTGGACACCTTCCAGGCCTGGGCACAATTCTTTCCCCTGGTACAGCTCTTGTTCCAGCTCAGGTGATAGCTAGGGGATTCTTCATGATGGCTCCTCTCTCCCTCTGTTCTCTTCCACCCCTTTATATATCTTTTGCATAAGGCGGGAATCCTTTGTCCCTCTGGGTTTCCACCCCCCCCTCACTGGAAAAGCACCAGGTTAAAGATGGATTCCAGTTCAGGTGACATGATCACATGTCACTGTAAGACTTCATTACCCACTTGCCAGCACACACATATATAGGAAGACTCACAGGTAAATACAGCTATCTGCAGAGAATGGTCCTGGTTAATGGGAGTCATCAAGATTCCAAACCACCATTAATGGCCCACACTTTGCATAATTACAATAGGCCCCCAGAGTTATATTTTATATTTCTAGTTTTAGATACAAGAGTGGTACATTTATACAAATAGGATGATCACTCAGTAGATTATAAGCTTTGTAATGATATCTTACAAGAGACCTTTTGCATGAAGCATATTCCAGTTACATTATATTCTTATGTTTTTATGAAATTATTCCAGTTACATTATATTCACTTATGTTTTTATAAAACCATAGACTGCACAACGTCACAGAATGGCTTTGTGCATTCAACGTAAAAGGCTAGCGCTTGTCAAACGTTCAGGGAGTAGAGCCTTTGTTCTCGACTATCCGCCTGAGGCTTAGGGTAAAAGACCGGTAGGAAAATGTCCTGGTTGGAGTGGAATTGGGACAACCTTCAGGAGAAAGGCTTGGTTCGGTCTAAGTTGCACCTTGTCTTTATAGAAAACGGTGTAGGGAGGGTCAGGGGAGAGGCACCTCTCCCCCCACAGCAGCAGGGCTGGGTTGGGGGAGAGGAATCTCTTCCCGCCGCAGCCTTGTGTGCCTGCGCAGCCACGCAGCTTAGAGGGAACTTAGGTCATCACTACTTTTATTGCATAATTGATTACAAATTATTACTTATTGCAGATTTGATGCTCTGTTAAACATAATCTATTGATAAGTAGTATATTAATTGCAATAGCTAATTAATTGATCAGTTTATTGTATGATTGATTCATTGCTGAATGGTTCCTTTTGTTACTTCAATCTATTAATTCAGTGCACTGCCTTCTACTTCATTACCATACCCATTGCATAGACCTCCACTGCTGTGTCACCAGTGACACCTGCTAACTGATTTGCCACCTAATTGACTCTCTAATCCTGGGTTGCCTCTTATAGTGACTCAGAACACTCCTCTGTGTCAGCATTACTCTCTGGATAAAAAATTGGCTAGCTGATATGTCTCAAAATGTAACTGTAAAAAGGGAATCATCATTGAATGGCTGCGTTTCTAGTGAGTTCCTGCAGGGATTGGTTCGTGGCCCTATGCTATTTAAAATTTTTATTAGTGACCTGAAAGAAAACATAAAATCACCACCGATAAGATTTGCAGATGACACAAATTGGGGGAGTGATAAAAAAAGAAGAGGATAGTCACTGATAGAGTGGGGTCAAGCAAACAATGTGTATTTTAATCAGGTTAGATGTAAATGTGTACATCTGAGAACAAAGAATGTAGCCATATTTATAGGCTGGGGGACTCTACCCTGAGAAGCAGTGACTCTGAAAGAGATTTGGGGGTCATGGTGGATAATCAGCTGAACACAAGCTCCCAGTATATCACTGTGGCCATAAGAGCTAATGCAATCCTGGGATGCATGAACAGGGGAGAATAAAACAGATTATGTTACCTCTGTATTTGGCACTGGTGCAACTGCTACTGGAATACTGTGTCTAGTTCTTGTGCCCACAATTCAAGAAGGATGCTGATAAATTGGAGGGGGCTCAGAGAAGAGCCATGAGAATGATTAAAAGATCAGAAAACATTCCTTAGAGTGAGAGACATAAGGATATCAATCTATTTAGTTTACCTGAGAGAAGATTAAGGGGTAACTTTATTACAGTCTGTAAGTAACTACATGGGGAACAACATTTAATAATGGGCTCTTTCATTTAGCAGAGGAAGGTATAACATGATCCAATAGCTGGAAGTTGAAGCTAAACAAATTCAGACTAGAAATAAGGTGTAAAATTTTAACAGGTGGAGTAATTAACCATTGGAACAATTTACCAAGTGTCATGGTGGATTCTCCATCACTGACCATTTTAAAATCCAGATTGGATGTTTCTCTAAAAGACGTGCTCTAGGAATTATTTTGGGGGCCTGTATTGCACAGGTCAGACTAGATATTACCAGGCATGAAATACAGTTTACCATTGCTGGTATAGTTGAGGGATATTAAAATATTTACATCCCCCTCATTCATTTCACTCCTGCTAAAGTACAAGTGCCCCATAGCACTGAAATCACACACAGGAACAAGTAAATCTATTCAGTGATAGCATCACTAACACACAATGTCAAACTGCCATTCTAGACACAAGTAATCATCAGCTTAAACTGCTGGAAGATGAAAGAAGAACACACACACACCAGATGTTACCACTATGCCATCTAGCGTTAGAAGCACACCACTGCAGCTCATTGTACATATCAATCTGGCATAAAATTCACTTGTGACATGGGGAATCCAGAAACTAAATCTGACAGCAAAGATCATATATTACTGCTTCCCATACTAAATCTGGCAATTACAGTCTACCCTGGTCTCTTGTAGCCTGTAGGAAATACATAGCTCATCCTTTCTAAATGGCAACCACTGGCAATAAACATCCTTCTCCATACACACCCCAGAATACAGTTGCTACTGGGCCCAGGTTGGTAACTACCGGTTTATCCCATCCCTGTTATTTATAACCATCATCGTCATCCTTCTACCATCTTATTCTAAAATAGTAACAATTGAAGTGAATGGTCTTGTGTTGTATCCCTTATCCCCTTTGCTTGGTCTGTACATACATTTTAAACATTTAAGTATTCCGGTGAGTTTGTGCAGTGCTCAAAATCAGCCTAAGCACTAAAGGACCAGATTTTTCCCAGTGCTCAGCATCCAGTTGGGCCTGGATTTTTGAAAGAGCCCAGCAGTTTACTGATGTCGTCAGTTTTTCAAAAATGCTCAGCTGCTATTGAGTCTTCTGGCCCCTTTCTATAAGCATTTAAATGGAAGCTAAAAGTGCAGAGATCTTTTGAAATCTGGCCCAAAATAAATTAGAGCTTTTAAATTTAATTTTTGTTTACTTAAAGGCAGACAGAGGCAACGTGCTTTATAAGAAGGTAATCTAGATTTCCTTGAATGCCTCCCCTTTTTTGGGCCTATCATATAAGAGGAGGTGGTTGCTGTTACCCAGGGTTCTTTCAACCCAAAGCTCTTGGTAACTTTTACTCTGTGCGAGGTGGAGTCAGGAAATAAATCAGGGGAGACACGGCTGTCCGACCGATAGATAGCTGGCACAAACAGGACAACACAAAGTTTACCTTTCAGTGAAAGCACTCTTACTTAGTCTCAAGCACTTACACACATCCACAACAGGTTACTAAAACACTCCCAACCCTCAATAATTACCTAAGCTGAGTGTGGCTCTCGAGTGGCACAGCGGCAGCCTGTCTGCTGGTGGGGAACATAAGATGCACCCAGAGAGAGTCCTGAAGAGTCCAACTACCTCAAACTTTCCCCCCTTATTTATACATTAGTAATACAATGACATGTCCCTTAAAGAAAACTTGTTAAGCAAGCAGTTTCAAGGGTCAAGCAGGAGGTTTCCTTCTGATTACTGATTAACCAGGTGTGCTTTTCCCCCCCCAGTTTGCAGCCTTGAGACCCTGTCAGACATTCCTGAGGGCACAACCTGTTCTTCTAAAATGCACATAACTTCAAGGTAATTCTTATCAGGAAGGACGCAGGCTCAAGCTGCCCTTTCTGTGGCACCCAAAACCCCCTCCCCTCCCACCTTGGTTAAGCTAAGCCTGCTGCATGGCCACTTTATAGTCTGCTGACTTGGTTGCTTTTAGCAGTAAGCAATACTGGTTTCAGGCACTTTACTGGTTTGCAAAAATCTCCCCGTACAGTTGCAACAGTTGGATTTTAGAGCATAGCTGATACCTCACCTGTGTCTCCACACACTTCTAAAGGCCTTGGACCTAAAAGTTTAACATGCTGGAAGCAGATTCTCCCATTTTTAAAAATTATTTTTGCATAAACAGACCCATAGACAAACTAAGAACAGGCTTTTGCCATCTACATTAGAATCTAATTTTGCACTAATCTAGTTAGTTTATAGGTCTCCTGCTAGTTAAGATTCTAGGTATTTCAGAGAAAATATATTTTGTCATGTGAAAAGATGGGAATAGATCAAACTCATCCCCAGAGCTTCTCTAGACCATCTCTTTCTACTTCATCCCCAGCAAGCATCTGCTGTAATAGGTCTCTGCATGTCGTTCTCATCTCAGCTGTATGAACAGTCCCATAGCACTCACTCTCTCCACAGTGAGATAGTGGATGCTCTCTGATGGATGCTAAGTTCATTTAGACTAGACTAATAAATCCTATAGGCAGCCAGTCTACAGACCCAAAGCACGATCATTAGACTGCAGAAGAAATCACTACCTACCCTATTTTCTGATGAAGATGTGCATCTTTGGAAAATAGGGCCTAATTCCCATACCGCTCCCCTAAAGGAAACCCCATTCTCAGCCTAAAGGTTCTTTTCTTGAACTTATGAAATACTTGTAATCATTGTCTTCACCCCACCCCCTTAAAGTCCTTAACAGTTCTTACAGGACACAGACACCCACTTTAGAATGGCAGAAGAGGATCTTGCAAGCTATCACTGGACAGTATCACATGATGAGAATTGTCATGAGAGTTTGCTATTTTACTTACCAAGAGGACTGTCGTTCACAAGTATTATTAGTCAGTACAATAGCAAGTTGGGTCTCTTCATATTTTATTCATTAGGTTCTTCCTCTAGGATGGTAGCCCAGTTTACTGTATTTTAGGATTTTCTAGTTGTATACAGTAATTCCTCACTTAACATTGTAGTTATGTTCCTGAAAAATGCAACTTTAAGTGAAACAATGTTAAACTAATCCAATTTTCCCCATAAGATTTAATGGGAAAGCGGAGGGTTAGGTTCCAAGGACATTTTTTTGGGGCAGACAAAAGGCATTATATACTGTACAGTACCGTACTGTGGTGGGGAGGTGCCCTGGCTTACCCCTGGGGCTCAGGGCTGGGGGTGCAGGGTCTGTGAGGGAGTTAGGGTGGGGGTGCGGGAGGAGGCTCAGGGCTGGGGCAGGCAGGAGGTGCAGCGCACCTACCTGGGGCAGCTCCTGTTTGGTGCAGGGGGTACGCAGGTGGCTCTGCGCAGCGCAGCACTGCCCCCATGGCCACGATTCTGGGAGCTGTCTTTCCCCTCCCCCAGCAGGTAGGGCCACCCGGAACGCAGGGGCTTTAGGGGCTGCAGGGCCCTTGCCTGCAGCTCTAACACCCCTTTGGGAATGCGGCCCTGCGAGCACGGGCTGGAGGACTCGGGAGGAGCAGGGGCAGCCACGCAGCCAGCAGCCGGAGAGAAGCGGCACTTTCCCCTTCCCTTCAAAGCGCCGCTTCTCTCCAGCTGGCTTTGAAGGGGAAAGCGCCGCTTCTCTCCGGCCGCTGGCTGCGCGGCTGCCCCTGCTCCTCCCGCGTCCTCTGGCCCGTGCTCGCAGGGCCACATTCCGAAAGGGGCTTTAGAGCTGCAGC
The DNA here is from genome assembly GCA_003942145.1 of Platysternon megacephalum. NCBI lineage: Eukaryota > Metazoa > Chordata > Testudines > Platysternidae > Platysternon > Platysternon megacephalum. The sequence goes on from QXTE01000106.1 coordinate 1,825,976, forward strand.
CCCTAAAGCCCCTGCATTCCGGGTGGCCCTACCTGCTGGGAGGGAGAGAGGGAGTGGGAGGAGGTGGAGAAGAGGAACTTGTGCAATGCTCCCTTGTAAAGTAAGCCAAACAACGTTATAAGGGAGCATTGTGCAACTTTAAATGAGTATGTTCCCTAATGGAGCAGCGACGTAACTTTGAAACAATGTTAAGCGGGTGGACATTAAGTGAGGAGTTACTGTATTTTAGAGTTGCTACAAAACCAGAGAAGTCATCTAGGTCTAAACTACCACATTAGAAACCCATAATCAATGCCAATAATGAATATGATGGAAGCTGAAGCCCAGAGATTCCTACACCCTGCTATCCAAGGATTAGTCATAGTCAACACAAGTGTCTCTGGCTAACAAGCACTTACTAGTGCTATCAGACTCAGTTTAAGACTAATTTCTATGGGTAGTAAACTTAGTCGCTTTTCGCTAGACTAGGGAAGAGCTACCCTCCACCAGCCAGCAGAGCACTGCTAGACTCTGCACAGCATTCATTTCCCTCCCACCTCCTGCAGGTCACACCCTCCAATTGAGGGAAGGAGCTACTAGAGGTGGGCTAGGAATAGTTTATTTATTGAATGGCAGGGAGCCTCAATAACTGGTGACATTTCCATTAAAAAAATAAATAAAAAAAATTCACCACAAGATGGTAGAACCATCTGTAGTGAATAACTCAAGTAGTTGTTTTCAGTATAATGACTGATCATTTCATTGATATCACATTTGCTTGTTCAGAGAAGACAGACTCGACTACCACAGAAAACATAGGGCAGATTCAATGCTATAGCAATCCCTCCAGGTCATGTTTGAAGAACAGTGGTCACTGCACTATAAGTGTAGCTAGACAACTACAGTATATAGCCAAGATTGTTAGCTTGGCACTTGCTCATCACTCTTCACTGCAATTAGGTGCGCGCACCCCCCCTGCAATTTCCTGTCTTAAAGTTCAGTGTACAAAGATACTGAAAGATAGGGAAAGGTGCAAAAGGCCCAGTAAAGAATAGCTGATACAAAATAAATATTCCAACAAAAGCTACCTCAGTTGAACTCTACAAGCTGGTTTTATATCAGACAAAAGGTTGTTTTTTAGTTGTAACTTCCAGACACTCAACAGCTTTCCATTAGAAAGCACCACACTAAAAACTATTTGACAGTGAAAAGTTTCCATGAATGTTAGCAAAGGCAAGAGAGAGTGGGTTTCAGGAGCAGAAATGCTTTCTGTGCTGCCTAGCAAGAGCCATTAGTAACAGTGTGAAAACCAGGTAAGCTGGAAGATTTCCACAAGCAAGGGAGCATCAACTTTTTTTTTTGGGGGGGGGGGGGGGGGGGGGGGGGAGGNTTGGCCACTAGGACTGGTCATGTATCTACCACTTCACAGATAACCACGTCTTCCTCTGCTCTGCCAACCCTCAGAACTTGAAGTCACATCTTAAGGCAAACTTGACAGTGAATTGTGATATCTAATCTGAACAGTTTGTTAATAGCTCCACTGTAACAGGTTGTGTTTCTGGAAAGCGCAGAAGTGGCAATCAGAAAACATGTAAATTGGTTTGCAAAAATCACCTCAAGTCATAACAATGATTCACTTAGTTTAATTCCTGTACTGAAACAGGTGTTATAATTACTGCAAATTTGTTTACATCAACTTAATTCTTCTCTTTAGGAAACAAATTTATCTTTAAACAGAAGCCGAGGTTCTCCCCGACATTGAAATGACCAGACAGACATTCTCAGTTGTTCATAAGGTAACAACGATGTTTCTGGAGTGAGAAAATGCCATGATAGTTATTTGTAAACATTAAACCGACAACAGTAAGTACATTAAAATCCCACATTTCCATCCTAAAATAACCACAAAACTTTGACATGAAATACAAAGAGTTTATTATGTGTGTACCCCATTTCATTATGTGGAGGAGGAAATCTGAGGCAACAGTTTGGTGCAGTACAGACAAGCAACGTAATATACAGTAGCTGCACACAGCTTGATTTGTTTTGAATCACAACTAAATATTCTTACTATGACCATTAGTACAGAAATGTTCTGCAATTAGAAAAAATGAGAAGTATTTCTCTCATGCTGTACAATCTCACACAGACTCTGTTAGAAAATAACTGATCACGTTTGAATTTTTCATGCCAACTTGTTCGGCTGTTGCCTCTGGAATGTTCAGCACAAAGGTTAAGTTCCAGACATAATTTAAGTGCTTTTCATGTGCAAACTGTTACTGGCTAAAGCTTTCAAAGTACATTTAATTACAGATATGAACACCCTGTAAAGATATGAGGATATGATAGAAGACCCAGAGGCCATTAGAATTTTTTTTTTCTTTTAAAGAGAAATGCTATGTTCCACTGCAGTAGTTCTAGTCCCTGATGAGGTCCTTCCAAGTAGGACTGTTCACTTGTAGGAGATAGACCATTCTTTGACAGAAGCATCATGGGATGTTGTTATCAGGGTATGTTCATCCAGCCATGCCAAGCTGCTTACATGATGTAGTCTATGAGCATCTGTGCAGATGGAAGGAGATAATATCGCATTTCAAAAAACTCAGTTTAAGAATTGATAGGTTATTACAGTCATCTTAGGACAATATTTTTATTTTGAAATTTTTTTTCAATTAGAACACAAGAATGGCCATACTGGGTCAGACCAAAGGTCCATCTAACCCAGTATCCTGCCTGGCCAATGTCAGGTGCCCCAGAGGGAATGAACAGAACGGGTAATCATCAAGTGATCCATCCCGTCATCCATTCCCAGCTTCTGGCAAACAGAGACTAGGGACACCATCCCTGTCCATCCTGGCTAACAGCTATTGATGGACCTATCCTCCATGAACTTATCTAGCTCTTTTTTGAACTGTAGTGCACAAAGTACTTGTAAAATGCAGTTGCCTGCAAAGTGCACTTAGTGAATGGCAGTCTTGATCCATAACAGTTAGACGGTTAAAATTACATTACAGGGGGTAGGCTAGATGTTTCCGCCCCTATCTAGAGGAAGAGATAATTGCTAGTGTAGTTCTGACAGAGAAAGCACTGTCCATATTTTGAGAGAGACTAGTAATTCTCAAAACTAAACCTCTTTCTAGCAAAGAAGTGCACAACATACCTGGTATCTTGACTCTGGTCTCCGGGTCACTTAAGGTCCAAACATAAACCATCATGTCCATGCCCCCAGAAGCAAAATGCTCATTGTCTGGAGACCAGGCAAGGCAAACAATTTTTGCATGGTGTCCATAGAAGATGTTATGTTCCTATTTGGGAGTTATTGGGAAAATGGTGTTATTTTAAAGACTTCAAGTAGCTGTTCTGCTACCTGTGATATTGCCCCTCATTAACAGGCAACAAATTTTAACATGTTGCTAGAACAGTTAAACTCTGTATACCCCAGGTACACAGTAAAATTCTAAGCTAAGTACCCTTTACATTTGAAAATCATGGTTATTGCACAGTCTGTCATTGGAGCCATTTAAAATGTCCATTTTATGCTATTTCTATTAACATCTGAAAGGAGCCAACAGAACTCAAACCAAAATGGATCAAAAATGGTAGGACTGGATGTTCAAGTTTTAAGCAAACACCAACTGAAGATCCTAGGACTCTCAAATGTCCTGCTCAGCTGTAGCACAGAAGGGGTTATATGAAGCCTTTGAAAGTAGCTGTACAGTAGAGGTTTTGAGAAACAACCACCCATACTTGATGGTGACCACATCCCGAATGAAATCTTTCCCAACACTCTCCCTCACCAGCCAAGTTCCCCACAGACCAGGGCACCCCAAATCAAAGTGGCACCAGCCTCTGCCATAACAGATGCAAAACCTCTACAACTTTCTAGATCCACAGGTCCTTCACATGCGGTGTACCTCATCCAGTACACTAAGTACCCAAACAACAACTGTGTGGGTGAAAGGAGACACTACGCTCTCAAATGAACTCAGACAGAAAAAAGGATAAAAAGGAAAAAAAAAGAACCACGGACAAGCATTTCTTACAAAAATGATCACTCCATATCTGACCTCGCAGCCCTTGTCCTCAAAGGGAACCTGCACAACACCTCCAAAAAATGAGCCTGGGAACTCAAGACTGACCCTTGGTGTCCAGTAGAGTTTAATTCAGACAGTGGATCTATGGCTCATTACAGTTATCTGTAACCCACTAACCCTCCTTTGTCCTGCAACGATAGAGGTGTTAACTACCCATGGTCACCTTAAGTTGTCTCTTGAATGTGGGTTAAATACACATGCAGTTTTAGGACTAGTAAATACTTTTGTTGGAAATCACAAGTCAGATACAGCAATTCTTACCGCATAGCCATCAGCAACACTAAAGACAGTGACAACTTTGTTTGCATCACAAACTGCAAGAAAGGCACCATCGTGAGAATATGCCAGGTCAGTCACAGGACCTTTAGCTTGCAAGGTCTTCTCATCGATTTTCAGAGAAGTTCCTTGGATTGAATATAGATGGACATTCCCATCCTGCAAGTTAACAATGAAAGTCAAAGCTTTACAACAAAAGTCAGGAAGGCTATTAAGTTAGAGGATCATATACAATTATAGATATTTCTCCCTTTGAAAAAAAATATATAATCGGTATTTTAGGGTATATTGGCCATATGTCAAATTAAAAAGATGCTACTGCTTTAAGATGTGGGGAGAGTTTTGATAAAAACTTAGTTAAAAGTTTAACTATCTAGGGAGAAGATGTTGGGGAATGTATACTAACCACAAAAGTGGGAGAATCTAATGAAAAGAGGCCAGAAGATGCAGCTTAACAAAAAAACCCCAACAGCACAACTTTAAATTAAAAGGAAAAACATTAGTACACTGCCAACTTTGATATCTTGGTGCAGCAATAGCCAAGTGATGTTTAATGAACAAGCAAAACCAAAAAGCTCGCAACCATGGAATACTGTTCCAGTGCTCACTAGAGAGTGTATCCTTACCAGTCCTCCCACTGCAGCAGTACCACCTCCTGGGTGAATGGCCACCACTTCTGGTTCATAGCCAGGGTCATCAATTGCAAAACACTTCTTCTTATTCTTCATCAAGATGATCTATAAATGCAGAGCAATGTACCATAGAGACCATTGGCTCAAAATGCTTGACAGGCTATAGCAGGGGTCCCCAACGTGGTTCCCGCGGGCGCCATTGCGCCCGCCGGGGGGTGTAAGTGCACCCGCGTAGCGCTCGGGGTGTTTTTTTTTTTGTTTTTTTTTTGGCGCACGCCAGAAGAAAAAGGTTGGGGACCACTGGGCTATAGTGTCTCGCCATACACACTATGCTTGTCAGCCACAATAGGAGTTACTACTTCATTGGTTCAAAGGGAGTATTGAGATTCATTCTAATCTATATAGACTAGAAGTATGACACACCTATGCCTGGCGACTAAGCTTTTTCTCCTATGAGCATTTGAAAGTGATGTAGGTGCTGGTGCAGACCGCCTTCAATCTACAAACTGCAAGCAGTCAGGACACGCTCTTGCATACGGTTAGCTGAAGTTCATTTAGTCACAACAAAAGAGGTGCATAAAGGAATCTAGCATTTCAAGCAATGCCTACTATCTTTCACAGTACTGTCTTCTGTTGGGAGGATTGAGTTACAAAGTATACATGCTGTTGATCTCAACTGCATCATCCAAACTATTTGTTTTTAACTGCCTCTAATGGGAAACTGTAGCTGGACAGGAAAAATGACCCTTTGCACATGAGATTATGAAAGTTCAACCCACATCCTTATTAGTCAAAAGCATTACAAAGGAATGCAAGCATGGGTGGCAGGTGAACCCTGGGCTCGGGGAAGCTAGCGGCTGGCTCACCCTTTCTGCCTGAGGCCCCGCCCTGCCTGCCGGAGCCCAGAGGCCTTCCCTCCCCCAAAGTGCTGGGCCCCCCTGGAGTGCAGGCTGACCCCATTAGCCCCAGCCACAGGGGAAGAGCCCCCCGCAGCACAGCATTGGGAAGCAGGAAGGGGTTTTAAACAGACATGCCCTAAGAAAAAAGGATCTTTGGTTCTGCTTCATTTGAATCATGCTGAGAGCTTGAGTAATCCTCGAACTATCGTAGACTGTGCTCCAACAATAGCCAAGAGATCCATATCTATGGTGCCAGGAGGTGATAAGCAAGCTGTACACCAAAGATGGATACAGCATAAGTGGACTAGCCTGCCAAAGTAACGAATGTTCAAGCAAGAGACTAAGGAGAACTGGTCCCTGTTTCTGTATTTTTACTACTGACCAAGGTCCTAAGACTGTTATCCTGACCATATCCAATATAGGTATCAGGGACTAATGATTTTGTGTCTCTTATATTAGCTATAATCTTCCAATTTTTTTATATCTTTTATTTTTAAAAAGATGTTAAATATCTATTGGGATTTTTGATTTTAAAGAGATGTCCTTATGTAAGGACATCTGTCTAGTCACTGTATGAGCTAGAAGGTTAGATATGCATTTGCTCCTGCTCATTAACAGAAAAAGCTACCTTCCATACTTAAAGTGTTCACACACACACACCCCCACCCACCCACACCCCAAAAGGAGGAAAACAAATTAAAGAAGAAACCAACACTGCTGTAATCAGCACTGGATTCAAATTTCAGGTAGATTGTCATGTTGACTCAGCCTCTTTTGGCATCATTAGAGGAGTATGGCTACATACAGTTCAGGCACTGATTTAACAAAATTAGTTTTTCTATCAATTTTAAAGTTTGGTGCAACCCCGTAGCATGGATTCAGGTATACCCTGATACTGGTGTAATGCATCCACAATAGAGGTCTGCACCAATTTAAAATAGACCACAAGCTGATTAAAAAAACCACCACCACTGTATTTAGACAAGTCTTACACCAGCAGATTCTTTGATTTAGTTACGTTTGTACAGAATTTAAAAATAGTAAGGTGCTATATAAGTGCTGTTACCATGGGCTAACATTAACAGCTGATTCACACTGACAGCTGCCTCTACCAACACAGACTCCTCCACTGAAATAAGTTTTAGAAATGTGTTAGTGTACCAATGGACATACTCAGAGCATTAAATACTGTATAGGTTACACGGGGCATGTCTACACGGCAACCAGACACCCGCAGCTGGCCCATACCAGCCAACTTGGGATCACAGGGCCTGGAAGTCCACACAGCAGTGAAACAGATCTGCAGCCTGAGCCCCACAAGCCCAAGTTGCCTGGCCCAGGCCAGCTGTGGGTGTCTAGTTGCTGTATAGACATACCCAGATATTATCCTGATACTTACTTGTCCAATGCATACAACTACTGTATATCCACCAGGACCAACAGCTAAACATTTTGGTTGAACATCCATTTTTACAACATCCTGGCCACTGAAAAGAAAAAGACAAATTGCTTTTCCGTGTCTTTATTTTATTCATGTACAAGTCTCAATTCAATAGTCAGCCATTGAGAGATCCTTGAAAAGTAATCATGAAATAAGTCTTTAGGTCTGCAATATGCAGATAGTTCTCTTAGCTAGCTGTTGAATATCACTTCAAGGTATCTAAATTCACAATCACAATCTACAGCTGGATTCCAGTCTTAGAAGTTAGGGCTTCTCTACATGGGGACACCTGGGAAAATTAACCTGATTTAAAATTTTAAAGTGTATTACTTTACCCACATTAAATTCTCATGTGGATACTCTGATTCAGAATTAAAGTGACCTTAATTACTCTTCAGAGAGAGATAGACTGGGTAATCCTAAAAGGACTCATCTCCTGAGGAGGCAGGATTGGCATAACCATAGGGGAAAGAATGTTTTCCAAAAAGAATCTTAGATCTTGTTTTCTTCTTATACAGTGTATTATATAAAGCCACATAAGAACTGAAGCACACTCTCTCTCAGATATATCTATATAGTGAAGACAAAACCCTACACAAGTCATGCAATACAAGACACAGATACATCTGGTTGCCTAAGAAATAAAAATAAAATCAGAAAATACTGTTTAAGAAGTTAGTCTCATGTATGTGGAAGAAAAAAATTAACTGATTTTCTATTGTTTCATAGATAAAGCAAGTTGGGTATTGCAAGCATTTCTAGGATTTTCATGGTAACTTGAAAAATTTGCACAAGTTGTATGATGAAGCTATTCAGCATCCCACACTATACCAGTGAAATTCTCTTGATATAAAAAAAAAAACAAACACAAAAATAAAAAAACAAACACACCAAACCACCCACCCCATACATACATAACACAACCAAATATGGTAGCTTCACTAACCTGTAGTCTTTCTTGGTTAGGCTAGTATAACGCACAGTGTCATCCATACTGCAACTGACCAGCTGATCCAATTCATCCACGGCCATTCTAGAAACCTGGTTTGTATGCCCTTTTCCAGAAAAGTCATCATTCTCCCCAGTTTCGGAATCCCAATAATGTGAGAAGTAGAATTAAGGAAATTTTTCTTAGGAGTGTGTGTGTGGTGGTGGGGTTGCAGAAAAAAGTAGGACAGTCTTACCATGAGGATACCAATGAAATTAAGGCCACGATAAGGTGGTGAGAAACTTGCAGCTCTGAGAGCAATGCAGAAAGCTATGCTTATTAGTATATAAACCCAGAGGAGTTCATAATCCTTTCAGTTTAGGAATGACTTGATTACCTGTTCTGTTCATTCCCTCTGAAGCACCTGGCATTGGCTGTTCTTATGAATGTTAATAGGGATTCAGGTAAGATTATTGTGGTATCAGGAAAGCAAGTTATTACAGAGAATGGTAAAGATTACAGATAAGTGCCATGTTAGTTACAAGTTAGCAGGAATTTGTTTCAGCAATACAATTTTATTCAGGAATGTCAGAGGAAGTTATCTTGTATTCAGTAAAGTGATTTTAAAAGTTCCTAGAAAGTAGAATACCCATCTTAAGGAGAAGTGGGACTAGAATAACGCCATTTGATCACCAGAAAGGATATTAATGTGTCCATCATGACTTCCAGAGTAAATATAGGATTTTCCACCATTTTTATGCACTGTCAGACACTGAATTGATTTACTATGACCCTGTGAAAGAATATAATTAATGGGCAATTCATTTCTCAGTTATTCAAACTAAAGCAAAAGCAATCTGTTCACAGAGTGCTACTGGTAAGATTTAGAAAATAACATCACATTTTGGTTTTGGTCTTTGTTCAATCTCAAAATTCAAATGACTAGTTGTCTAGGTCTGTTTCAAGGAATCAATACATTAAAAAAAAAAAAAGTTACAGCACTGATATTTCCATACAAATTCTAAAGAATTAAATATTCTGTAATATGAATAGTCACTTTTTTTTGGATGGAGATCCCTTTAGGACCCTTTCCATGCGTAAGTGTTATGTTCCATCATAAACAAGTTCAGTGTTTACAAGATGGTTAAATATGGTCACCTACATGTATTGGTTGCCAGAATTACAGTAATAATAAAAAAAAAAAAAATCTAGGACACAGGTTTCTAGTTCATGTAAAAATGTAAGCTCCCATGGGATTGCTTTGTCACCCCGCCACATAATTCCTATTATTAGAGCTTGACTGCACAGTGAACCATATCTCCATGTTCACAACAGTTAGCACTGCAGGATGATGAAATAAGATGCCCATGGGTGGTATTCTAACTCAGATTCTTTTAGTGTAATCTTAAGCATGTTTAAAAACGAAATGTGAAAGTAAGCTATTTTATTTGCATAATTAAGATCATTACTCACCTACACATTTGCACAAAGTATAACTACTATATTTGACGGCTATGACTGAGGTGTTAGTCAGGGATATGCTCAGCAATATCCAGGCTTGATGGTTCAAAGAGATTCTTTACAGCTACATTAATGGAACGGTTACTATTCCCAAACAGATTATTGCTAAAACCAAACTATGTGTAGTAGAAGGTCTGCTGCAGCGTGATGAAGGTCAACATACCTTTATGACACGTAGAGGCTTATTTGGGTTATTCTTATCCAAATAGTTAATGTAACCAGAGAGGGAGAGGCTAAGTAAATGGTCCTTCTGCCACAAGCAACCCAACTGCTGATCCAGAACATTTGATCCCATGTTAAACGTAGTGACAACAGAGTTAGCGCCAACATCCCAGATTTTAGCAGTTTTGTCTCCAGAAGCAGAAAGCAAGTGAGCGCTATCAGGGCTCCAGCTAATCTGTAAAAACAAGTACCTGCCTTAGTATACTGACTGCACTTTCCATTGACAACAGTATAAGATCTTGCAATAGTAAGTTAGATATTTATTGTGCTGCAGTTATGAAACACACAAAAAATACTTACAGCATAAATGCCTCCATCATGAGCCTTATTTCCACCCAGAGCACAAACTTTCTCTCCAGTCTTCCCATCATAGACAAAAATCTTAAAAAAAAACATCACATAAGCATATTATACAAAGTGACATACAATTAGAGGAAGGCTTGCACATCTACAATCTCCAAAATGTATTATACAGCTAACTCTTTGCTGCAGGCATAAAAGTAACTTTGTAAAGGTCAAGTTAAAGCTTCAAGACAAATGCATACTTGTATATTAAATATTTAAGGTACCAGAGGATGTTAAGGCATTCTAAATAAAAGCAGCAAGCTGTTCCATGCAGGAATTCTGACATCTGAAATACTGGAAAGTATTCGGCTTATGGCTCCTACTGTGATAGCCGCTGCTCCCAGCTAGTCACTGGAATCTGCTTATATGCAGGGAGCTATCCATGGCAACAGTGCTGTTGTCATTCTTGACCTCCTTAGCTGATAAAAATGTGTAGAGATAGGCTCTTACGTAGCCATTTATACTGCACCCACCTTCTCAGACAGTGCAAGGAGTCTAGCAGTGGAAGCACCAGCACAGCTACGTGGTGGTACAGGATCAAGCCCTTTCATAGGGAATTTGAGAATTCTTGGATATTTTCCTCTGAGTCTGAAGAAAGCCTTGCTGCAAAAAGCTGTAGGTAGGGGTATCATCCCCCCAACAGATAAGTAGCCTGTGTTGGGGAGGAGCATCAGGAAGAGAGATAAACAGGTGCAGCCTGATAGGAGCAGCATCAGGTTTTTGTAGAACAGCTGCTGTTGCAGCCGTATCATGGGAGGATAATGACACTTCTTAAGTCTGTTTCCTCACAGTAAAGAGAATCAGTGTGTAGGCTGTGGAACTGCTCCCCAAAACCCCATCCCCCTCAACAAGTGTGTAACTCACAATTATTCCCCTCCCCCACAAGCGGATATCGAGGTGGCAGCTCATTTTTACCTGGCCATCTGCACTAGATGTAGCGAATCTGTTCCCATCAGGAGAGAACCTCACACAATTAACGAAACGGCTGTGGTCCTGCAGGAGACAGCAATTAGCACCCAGCCAAAAACAGAAAAGCTTTAGACATCTTAGATAAGTTACTTGATCCCCATGAGACCCATTCATTTACAGTGAAATTCTCAAGCAAGAGGCACTGCGCCCTACTCAAGCCCCAGACTGGCTGAGGTAGAGGCCTACAGAGGAAACGTCTGCACCATCCAGCATAGATAAGAATGAAGGGTGACAGAGGTGGGTCAAGAGCAGCCACAGGATCCATGGTTCTGCAGTTCAAATAGCTTTAATGCAGGATACAAATCAGATTAGGAGTAATCACCATGGCTTTGGTTAGGAGGGAAGAGGGCTGAACTACAGCCCCATCCCATTCAGGATTGCTATTTTGTCTCCACCCACCCCCCATCTGGTCACTTCATACACAAAGCCTTAGGAATCAGGCTTATGCAGGCGAGTTGAATTCCACCCATAATAATCAGAAAATGCATCCATTTCATGCTTAATGCTTATAACAACTTTACTCATTGATTTGGATTTTGCTAAAGAAGCAGTTACTGAAAGCTGAACGGTCTGAGGCGGAGTTGCCCATACACCAGTCTAGCCACTATTGGTAATCATTTAAACCTTCAGGAGTTTGTTCTCCAAGAGGATTGTCTACACTACAAAAAACTCAACAACCCTGGCAGAGAGTCTCAGTCAGCAGGGTAAATGTTTCCACTCAGGCTCTGAGACTCTCCCCCACCTTGCCAGGTCTGAGTCCAGGCTCCAGCCAGAGTGGGAATATCTACACTGCTGTTTTCAGCGCTGTAGCACAAGCCAGGGTTAGCTGACCTGGGTTCCCAGACTCACTGATGGATTTCCCTCCCCCACATGCAGTGTGGACATACTGTAGGAGAGCCAAATAAATAAAAAGTAGCTTTTGAAGTTCAAATGTATATTCAGTAGTGATACCACTTTACTGATTGTGGCACTCGAAACTGTTCTTTTGCTAAGTCTGGAATGGAAAATGGACTAAAAAGCACTTAACTAAGGGTTTAAAGTCACCTTAAGGCACATGCAAACAATAGGTTTCCAATTGCCTTCAAATTAGTTGCCAAGTTTAACTTTTCAAGAAGCCCTACTAGTATGGTAGGGACTTCATCTGCAACAGTGCCAAGTGGCAAGGCCTACCCAGAAGAAGACAGGCCCCAAGTAATAAGGCCAGGAGACTCCCTAAGGGATGACATAAGAAATGTGAATGGTTTGGATATAGTCATTCCAGTGTTCAGTTTGTTTTTTGGAAGTTCTCACATTGCACAAGTGCAACACAAACCGGAAATTAAAGCTGACTTGTTATTTTCATAGTCCAGATGGAAAGTAACAAAGGATGAAAGTTAGATTTGTAATTTCATGTTTAAACAACCAGTAGTGATTTTTCGAGATCTAGGCTGACATTTTCAAAGCTGCCTCAAGGGATTTGGATGCCTAATTCCTGTTTAGAATTGAGAATCCAAATCCCTTAAAGGAGATTTGAACATTCCAAACCCCTCCTGCACCACAGCTTTCCCACCCCCCACCCAAACTGGGCACTGCTGAAAGTATTGTTAAGAAACATGGTAGAATATTTTGAGATTGCACTAAAGGAAGGGAAAAAAAAACTGCTCCTCAAGAAGGGATACTGAAAATTGTTACATTTCCTACAAAACCACAAAAGAGTAATGAAAGCCAGCACAGAAAAAGATCTGAGATGACACTAAACTTAAAATTATACCGTTTTGAAGAACTAGTCTAGAGTTTCCTTTCTAATCCATCATTTATTTTGTTTTTCTGAGCTTGAGCTAGACCTTCAATTATCCTCAACCATGGCTACTCAATGCTAAGTAGATTTTAAACTGGAAACCAAGATTTTGTTATGGCAATGAGCTGTATCACAAAAAAGTAAGAACTGTGAAGACTTTTTAGTCTACACCCATACAACTTAACACAGAGACATAACAGAACTTATGTGCAGAAGGAGAAAAGTATGTTAGACTCACGCTTATTGTAAACTTGAATTTGAATGGTGGTCCCTCAAAGAAAGCACCACAATTGTCATCACTGCCAGTTACTATACGATAGGGCCTTGTTTGTTTTATATCCACGCTGTTGATCACCTTGTTGTGCCCAGAGATCTCTCCGACTGAAGAGCCAGTATCCCATAGGAACACTGCTCCAAATCTATTTAAAGATGACAATATACATAGTCCATAAAATAAAAATTACATGAAGGCTAACTCCTTGAGCATCAGTAATCGGCATACTGAGTGCACGCAGACAATAGAAATTAGGTCATCCAGTTAATCTCATGCAAGTGCAGCATTGTTCCCTAAAGGATATTCAAGTCCTTTGTCTAGGAGACAGAGTCCGAAAACTCAGAAGAGGATGACATCTGCCACATGTACCAAGCAGAGAAGCAAATATACAAAGCTTTTTAAATTAAAAATATCCCTTGGATCTCATTTTAAGGGATCAACTACTTAAAGCATACTGAGAGGAGCAAGTTGTTGTCCCAGGTGGATAGCTGCTACAAACAGATAATGGATAGTATGGAAGCCTGGAATATAAAACAGCATCAAGTCCATCAGATATAGGGCCCTACCAAATTCATGGTCCATTTTGGTCAATTTCACAGTCATACGATTTTAAAAATTGTAAATTTCATGATTTTAGCTATTTAAATCTGAAATTTCACAATGTTGTAATTGTAGAGGTACTGACCCAAAAAAGGAGGGGGGGTTTGCACACTAGGTTATTGTAGGGGTGTTTGCAGTACTGCTACCCTTACTTCTGCACTGCTGCTGGGCTCCCAGCCAGCAGCTGCTGCTGCTCTCCAGCTGCCCAGCTTTGAAGGCAACGCTACCGCCAGCAGCAGCAGAGAAGGACGGACGACATGATATGGTATTGCCACCCTTACTTCTTTGCTGCTGCCTGCAGAGCTGGGCCCTCAGTCAGCAGCGATGACACTCCAGCCGCCCAGCTCTGAAGGCAGCAGCACAGAAGTAGGAGTGGTACAGTATGGTATTGCCACCCTTACTTCGATGCTGCTGCTAGCGGGGTGCTGCCTTCAGAGCCGGGCACCCAGTCACTGCTCTCTGGCCACCCAGCTCTGAAGGCAGTGCAGAAGTAAGGGCAGCCCTCCTAAAATAACCTTGAGACCCCCCTACAACTCCCTTTTGGGTCAGGTCTCTCAATTTGAGAAATGCTCGTCTCCCCCGTGAAATCTGTATAGTAGAGGGTAAAAAGCACACAAGAGACCAGATTTCAGTCTGTGATGCATTTTTCATGGTGAATTTATGTGATTTAGACCAGAACAGTTGATTATTGCTTTAAAGTCCTCTAGGTATACACATGTATTCCAACTGCAAGATGTTAGTGAAGTAATTAGTAGTTCACCTATGCTGAAGAACACCTAGAGATCTCCAAAAATAAATTGTCTTAGAGACACAGTTGAGTGAGGGACAAGAACTACTGAGTGACTAGAATACAAATCTTAGCATACCAAAGTGTTGGCAGTTACTATTTATTTACTAATGCCATGAGCTCTGGTGCTCCCAGGGGCAGAAGTCCCGAGCCCCCCGGCCAGAACTCTGGTGCTCCCACAGGGCAGAAGCCCTGACCTCTCCAACCCCATGCCCGACACCCTGCAGTTGCAACCGCACCCCACCCCCCGGTGGCTGAAGTCGGTAATGTCTTGTTCAGAGTTGCGGAACATTTCAGTGTTACAGATAGCCTCCATTCTCAAGGTGTCCATAACGGAGGTGCTACTGTACCAGCAACTTGTACAGAACAGTAATTAGTCTTAAGATGCAGTATGTGGCCTTTGCCTGGAGGCCACTCTTGCTGGATTGGTCCCCATCTTCACAGGTCTTCCAATCTTTTGTACTGGCAAGTGTACACATCTACCTGATTGAAGCTATACAATGGGCACTTCTAGCCTAATAGACAAGATTGCAATTGGTGGTGAATTGTGTTCTTATTGCAATTAAACCCAAAAATCTAGTTGTGCTCATGTGGAAGATGCAAATATAAGTATGATTCTCTCCACCACCACATTTTGTAAAACATTAAATGTTTTAAGATCCCTGCAGTTCTCCCGGCTACACAAACCCCACCCCCTCCGCCACAAAAAAAAACCCAAAACCACCACACCCTGTGAACAAAACGGGCAATCTTGAATTGATTGTATGCAGTGTCGTAGCCATGTCGGTCCCAGAATGAGAGAGACAACGTGGGTAAGACAGTATCTCCCTAATCTTGAATTGATGCCATTTAAGAAGAGGGAGGAAAGGAGAAAAAAAAAAAAAAAGGAGGTAGTACTGCTCTAAAAAGGTCTATTTTAATAGCATTGTGCTTCCCCGGTGAATAAGCTACTCATAGTTCCGCAGCTGTCAAATGCTATGTAAAGAATTTTGCTACTAAACAGTGAATCTAGAAGTCTAAACAAGGAGTGCGATACACATTTCTCTTAGAGGAGCTTAGAGCTTTCTGCATCACTGATTTTGTTTTGTTTTGTTAGGACACAACAGTTTACAGTAGATTGAGAATTACTCACTTCTCTCTGCCTTCCCCCACAGCAGCAAGCCTCTTGCTGTCTTCAGTCCAGGCAATATCCTTTATTTTTCCTGCAAATGGCTGATATTCATACTTCAGTAGGTGTTCCTTCTGTGTGGTATCCCAAATTCTAAGCTTTCCAGAGACATCTGCCGTAACACAATAGTACATAACTATCACTGTTCCAGCAAGTATCAAATAGTCACATGTCTCAGCAATCTGTCACAGTAAAAATTTTCAGCCATACTGATCGCTAGTGCTTAAAAACCTATCATACGCCATTATACAGACTAAGATTCCTAAATAAAACTGAATCCAATAAGCATTAGAAATTGGAGCTTGTTAAAAATCATATATTCAAAGTTCATCATGCAGAATTGATGATTACAGGTGTGTTCGAGGTACGCAAAGATCTGCTGTGCGTACGAGAGTCAGGCATTTGTGCAAATGACCTTTTAGGTCTCCAACCACAAGCATAAATACCTGGCCTACACTCTGCATACAGAACTTAAATGCACATGTACAAAGTTTAATTGCTACCCAAAAGTAAAATAAAAGTGTATTCAACAATCGTTGGCGATCCATCGAAGTTGAGGATGATGGACAATCCATGAAAGACAATTTCAAGTTATCAGAGTCCACTGATGGCTGAGGAGGCCTATTCTAGAGCCACAGACTCTTCCACATTGCAGACACATTTCCAAGCAGACGGGTGAGGCTGGGATGTTGGTTTGAGCCCTGGCCCACTTGGTCAATCCCATTTTTCCATTATTCAACAACGGTGATGTCACAACAGGCAAGGGATACAAGTTTATCCTTTTTAGACCAGAGGTCTCATATTTATGCTTAATATTCTGAGCACGCATTGTCAGTTGCCTTGAATCAATTACCACTTCTTCAGAATACTAGAGAAGCATAGAACACAGTTCAATTCAGAGGAAATATTGTGGTGTTGCTAGTCACAAGTTGTGACGCTCTGTACCTCGGGGGCGGGGGGGGGGGCACGACACCCTACAACCCCATGTTCATCTTTATAAAATGATTGTGTGGTATCCAATGTGAAATTTGTCATGTCGGGTGTCTTTGGAAGGCTCATGATGCACTGAGCATGGTTGTTATAGCGATGTTCTAATAATGTTATAGGTTATAATTTCATGTATATAGTTATGAGGCTGAAAATGTATCCTCATGGCTTAAAGCAAGCCCAGACAAAAACTCTCCAAGAACACCTTATCAGGGCAGGTATGGGACAAACTCAGCCCAGCCTCACAGGAACAAAGGATGCTGGCCTAGGCAGCAACAAAAGAATCTGTTAGACTCTTGAAGGAGTCACCCCCCCTTCCTTTGGTCAGTTTGGAACTGCGATGAGGTAGTGCTCACCTGACTCTGAAGGGTGGGCACACAAAGCCAAGAGAAAAGAAAGGACATGATAAAAGGGAGAGACATTTGCCACGCTCTCTCTCTCCCACCTACATCTACAGACACCACACCAAGCGACTGACGTGCTGATCAAAAGGGAGAGCCTGGCTGAAGAGCAGCCAGCCAGCATGTGGTGAGAAGCATCTAAGTTTGTAAGAGCATTCAAAGTGTTAAGATCAGCTTTGAATGTGTTTTGCTTTTATTTCATTTGACCAAACCGGACTTAGGTTTTAAGTGATTATAAGTCAAAACATATCTTTATAGTTAATAAATTTGTTTATTCTACCTGAAGCAGTGCATTTGGTATGAAGTGTGTCAGAGGCTCCCCTCGGGATAACAAGCCTGATACATATCAATTTCTGTGTTAAATTGACGAACTCATAGAAGCTTGCAGTGTCCAGTGGGCATAACTGCGTACTGCAAGACAGAGGTTCCTAGGATTGTGTCTGGGACCAGAGATATTGGCTAGTGTCATTCGGTTGCACAATCCAAGGAGCAGCTTACATGCCAGAGGCTGTGTGTTAACAGCCCAGGAGTGGGGGGTTCCTACAGCAGAGCAGGGTAAGGCTGGCTCCCAGAGTCAAGGATTGGAGTGATCTAGCAGATCACCAGTCCAGATAACACCAGAGGGGAACATCACACAGGTAGAACATTTTGTAATTCAGACAGGTTTAGTCTTTTGTAATACAAATAATTTACTCTTTGTGCGTGTTTGTATTAGGCCTTTAAAAAAGGCAGTTTTGCGTATTAAGGACAGAAGGTAGTAATCTATTCCATCCACCAGAATTCAGCTTGTGTATTTAAAATGATCTGTGTATTTATATGATCCTCTTCAATATAGTATCTGGCCCCTCACAACACACATGACATGAGGTAAGGACTTATCTCTATTTTACAGATAGGGAAAGAGGCACCAGGTGGATTAAGTGGTTTTTCTAAGAATACCTAAAAGTTGATTATTGAACCTGGATTCAAAACCATTATTCCTGAGTCCCAGTCCTGTACCCCGCCCACTGAAGTATCACTTGAAGACAACAACGTCTACATTAGTATTTTGTTATTCCTCCCCCACATCATTTCACTACTGCTGTAGTAGCAATGGTGGGAACACTAGCATAAGAAGTATGCAGGCCTCTTTTCCCCTGGGTTATCTAATTCAGCTCAGCAATATCTAGGGGGAAAAAATGCAGGCATGGATGCTTCTCATAGTGACACTTAAGACTTAATGCACAATTGCTTCAAATTTAAAAGTATTTTGTACCTAAACAAAAAAAAAAAAAAACAGTCTGACATACTTAAAGGTTAAATGTATGCTTTTGATCTGTGCTCAGTGGAGTGGCGAGTTGCTTGCAGGTTACATACAAAGAAAAAAAAGTTTCAGGGGAAGACTTCTGATACTCAGTGTTTGACAGTTGGGGTATGTGGTAGGATGGGTGATGGCTCAGATGCCCCTGATAGCAGTCTCACTAAATAATGATCTGTGCTTAGCAGCAGCTTCTCCAACCAGACCACAATTGAGGAAAAATGCAGCACTGATCTCAGTGTGTGTGTGTGTGTGCGCGCGGGGGGGGGGGGGGGGGGGGGGGGGGGGCGGGGCCCGCGCGCGCGGGCGGCGGGACCTCACACACTACTGTTCAGAGTCCCTCAGAGTGGAATTTTATATTTCCAATGCCCTGCCTATTAACAAGAATAAAGTAGATGGGCACTTGGGCAAAGTGAAGTATCAACATAGAACAAACCCAAAAGTGCTGGGTTTGGGGACACCACACACAGTATTTTAAAAGGAACCAGTTTGACAAACTCATGGACTGGTAGCCAGGAAAACCCTGCCTTTGATACAGACTATTTTACAAGGCTGCACTACCCAGACCTTTTACACTCCCCATCTGTGCTCAAAAGATATGTGCAAAGCTTAGGATCTGCATGGAGGGATCCACAAGAGGGGCGGAGGGGAGAGTCACTGAAACTTCCCACAAAATTCAAGATAGCCATTTTGAAAGATCACATACATATTGTGACAAAGTTCCTCCTCTCCTCTAGTAGGTCCTGCGCTTATTGGCGGATTTCCTCCCCTCAGTGGTCTTCCCTTTGAATGAAACCCACAGTCTGGATCAACTCCTTCTATGTCTGATTAGGAGTAGCGGGGCTTGGGGGGAACCCGGGCCCGCCCTCTACTCCGGGTTCCAGCCCAGGGCCCTGTGAATTGCAGCAGTCTCTATAGTGTTACTTGTAACCGCTGCTTGACTGCTACAGCTCCCTGGGCTACTTCCCCATAGCCTCCTTCAAACACCTTCTTTATCCTCACCATAGGATCCTCCTGGTGTCTGATACTGCTTGATTGTATGGTGTTACCTCAACCCTCCAGTAGTACACCCTCTCAGTTCTTAGTTCCTTGTGTTTTTGGCTCCCAGCTCCTCATACGCACTTCCTTCCTCTGGCTCCTCCTCCTCTGACTGGAGTGAGCTCCCCTTTTTATACCAGGTGCCCTGATTAGCCTGGCCTGATTGGCTGCAGGTGCTCCAATCAATATAGCTCTCTCCGGTGCCTTCTAGAAAGTACTTAATTGGCCCCAGGTGCCTTAATTACCCTGGAGCAACTGCCATTTCCCATGGTACAAGGGATTTGCTTAGCCTGGGGCTAATATACCTGTTCCTTAGTACTTTCCTGTAGCCATCCGGCCTTGCTCCATCACAATATATATGTGTGTGTATATGAAAGAAAGAAAGAGAGAGAGGAGAGAATATGAATATTTAGCTGGTCCCACTCTGAGATTAATGCAGAGTTGTGCCCCACTCAACATGGGTGTAAGAGCACACTCTCATAGCAGGTCCATACTGGCTCTTCTATTTAGGAGCCGAGTGTATGTACAAAGGATATGCACACCCAACGTTCTGTGGAACCTGGTTTCATGGAGCCTCCCTGTGCACAGCTCAGCTTTGAGGAAAAAGCTGATAGAACCTCTATGGAGGTGAAGGACCTGGAGATCTGAGACTAGATCCAAAGCCATGGAGTGGTTCTACAGCCATAACCTGGCCCATGAGATCTTGGCAGTGCTGTGAGGCTACTCAGGAACTTTGCTGGAGCCAGGATTCCGGCCTGGAGCAGACTTAATCTTGCAGACTCCAGAAGTCGATTTGGCATGTGTTCACATTTGGAAGGTTTTATATTCAACCAAACGGGTTGGGAACTTATTTAAAAATAAATAAGACGACAAGTTAGGGGCTTGAATTCAAGTTAAGAAGTTTCTTACTTGTCGATACAGCCACCACGAAAGTGTTATATATCTTTCTTTAAAAAGATTTTTAAAGTACGTTTATTAATATTTATTCTCCAACACTTACCATCTTTAACGTTTCCCTTATTGATTTTTGTCTTTTCATATGACAAAGATCAATTCTCTAATGGAGCATGGCATTAATGTAGGTTTGTTTCCTTGTTTATACAACAGTATCAAAAATAAATTTTAGTTTCTGCCAGGAAGCCAGATGAGGCAGCAAGGGCTTTGTTTAGTGTAGATTCTCAAAGTTTGGGTTCATTCTCACTGTTTCCATAGAATCTTTACACAAAAATAGTTTGAGAATCAGCATCCTTTCCCTGCTAAGTTGCTGCAGTGAAAACTGCAGTTCAGTTTACAGCCCTGAGAGAGATCAGGCCAGCAACAAGGAAAATGAGGACCTTTTTGTGTGCATATGAGAGACAGACAGAACCAGTGGCAAAATTTCATTTTAAAGATGTAAATACGGTGTCAAATTCTAGTTTAGAGAACTTGTAAAGAGCAAAAACCAAAATTAAAAATTCCACAGTTCACTCCTAATGCTGATGCACATCCAAGACAGTCACTATAGCTAAAGGACTGTTTATAAGAAGTTAATTTTATATGTCTATTATGTACAAGTTTAGAGTATATTAAAATACATTTTGGATTTAAACTAAGAAGTATCACTTCAAAAGGAAATGATACACTACGCTGTCTCCTCCAGGAAGAGACAAGTTTAACATTAATGGAACATGGTTAGGAAAAAAAACACTTATTTTTGTTTCAGCTTTGTTAAATATGTATTATGTAGTCTACATATGTTCAAACCGTATACCTAAAGTCTGTGCCACTAAGTTTTAACCTAAGCATTTTAGCAGTCCTGTCCCACAGCTCATACCAGAATGTGTTCTGATACTTTACCTCCAGATGCTATGTAGAATCCACTGGGAGCATACTTGGCAACCACAACTTGATGGGCGTGCTCAGTATAGATATCAGCAATTGCTGGATTCTACAGATAAAACAGAATTTTAAAAAAAAAGTTACAAAATGACATTTGTGGGTTTCAGAGAGAGAGAGGGGGGAAAAAAAAAAAAAAAAAAAAAAAGAGAATCAAAACTGTTTTAAAGCTGAGGCATTGGAGATACTTAAATCCCATCTACAATAAAGGGGAAGGGAGAACCACAAAAGTAAAACATACCACTGATCAGTGGGAACTTACTGTTTAGTGTGACAGACAATACAGGGTCTAACATGGCTGCTGTAGTGAGAAGTAATATCCTCACTGGCCAATCACATATTAGCGTAATTCCCAAAATAACTGTACACAATACTGGAGGTTGGCAACTCATTGACTGATAAAGACTAAGTTGCACTGGAATGCAGAGAGAAAAGGTTCCAGAACAGGAATCTAGATAAAATCACTTAAATATATACAACTGTATAGAAAGATGGGTAGGTGAGAGGAGAAAGTATGATCTACTTCAGGGGTAGGCAACCTACGGCACGCATGCCAAAGGCGGCACGCGAGCTGATTTTCAGTGGCACTCACACTGCCTGGGTCCTGGCCACCGGTCCAGGGGGCTCTGCATTTTAAATGAAACTTCTTAAACATTTTAAAAACCTTATTTACTTTACATACAAACAACAATAGTTTAGTTATATATTAAAGACTTATAGAAAGAGACCTTCTAAAAACGTAAACATGTATTACTGGCACACGAAAGCTTAAAATTAGAGTGAATAAATGAAGAATCGGCACACCACTTCTGAAAGGTTGCCGACCCCTGATCTACTTTGTAGAGTACTAAACATGTAAAAGTTACTTCAGTAAAACATGCCTATAAAGCCTTAGAACAAAAAACAGACAACTCCTTGCTTAGCAGGACATATGCACTTGTAGTTTCTGACGTATTAATACTGTAAGTCTTCACTGCTAGAACTAGAGACATTTTACAAGAGTTGCATCAGCAGGCACAGGAGATTACTTAGGGCTTGGCTACACTTGCAGATGTGGAGCATTGGGAGTTAAACCAGCCTTCGCAGATCACAGCAGGGAAAATGCTGCCGTATGTTTACACTGTCTGCTGCAAGCGCACTGGCGTGGCCACATTAGCAGCTCTTGCAACGCCACAAAGAGCAGTGCATTGTGGTAGCTATCCCAGTGTGCAAGTGCTTGCAACGTGCTTTTCAAATGGGGGTGGGTGGGAGGGGGAGTGTGTTGTGTGTATGTGGAGGGAGGGGGAGAGAGAGGAGAGAGAGAGAATGTGTTGTGGGGGGCTGAGAGTGTGTCAGCATGCTGTCTTGTAAGTTCAAACAGCAGCAGCCCCCCCTCCCGCTCCCCCACACTCACAACAGCAGCATTCCACACTAATGGTCTGCTTTGTCCCAGAGCAGATAAGCATGCCAGCTGTCAGAAACGGAGCTTTGAAAGGGGATATCCGCATGCCTGCAGCTGATTTCAAAACAATGAGAAGAGTGGCCACTTGACTTCAGGGGATTATGGGACGTTGCCAGAGGCCAATCACAGCGCAGTAATGCAACACCAGATCCACACTGATGCCCGGGCGTTTCAGCCGGGGCGCAGCACGCTCTATGCTTATCGTGGAGGTGGATTACCAGGAGTGTTCCAGCTGCAGAGTCCAGGTGCTCTACGTGTCTTGCCAATGTGGACACACCTCAGGAGTTAGGGCGGCTGGGGCTGCTTTAATGCACTCTAACTTGCAAGTGTAGCCAAGCCCTTAGTAAATCAATGTGGATTGAAATGTCCTTGTCTTTTGGGGAAGCTAATTTATAAGTAGCTTTTCCCAAACAGATTTCAACAGAAGGACTAGTATAGAAAAAGTTATTCCTACGATCAATAGGAAAATTGAGATCCAGAAGAAGTTGCATCATGGATTGTCAAGACGTTACAATTATAGCTTTTATGCTTCTCTTTGGAGGTCTTCAAACTCCAGAGCAGAAGAGACACGTAGGTCATTCAACACATGCTCAGATGCCTCAAAGTTTAACCACAAAACTGACTCAGTGAATGAATGAGTGTTGATGAGTGAGGAGCTCTATCATCCACACCATATCAAGGAGAGTGCCATCAAAATACAAGAGATAAGAGGTACTGGTCTATATTTGTTATTGGATGTCATAAAATATATTTATTCCATAGAGTTATGACTGTTCAAGTGCAGCAGACCAGCTAAATTAATTTTTTTTAGACTGATGGTTCTGCAATTTGTCAGTTCACCTTTCTTCTCCAAAAAAGACTTGTGTTGTTTGGTCAAAAGGAAAGAATTGTGGGTGAAATTGTTTTGATGCTGTAATTCATAAACAAACATTTGTTCAACTATCATAAAATCACTAAGTAATATGGTATGATTCGATCATGCGCTCAGGAGAAACTGGGCTGTTACAGAGTACCTACTCTGTATTAGGAAGCTTGCAGGCTTTTTACCAGGAAAAGGTCTTGCTCTTGCCAGTACTATCAGTCTCTCAGAGATGTAATGTAGCTTACTCAAGCAAGGGTAAGCTTTTCTATTTCTGGTCTAGAACACATTTATACCAGTTGAGTGCACTTCTAGGTCTGGTAAGTCAGAAATTATTGCACTTTAAAGAGTCACCCAATTCCCTGCCACTCTCCATTTTGCTGGGTGATTGAATTTAAGTAAGCAAAACATGTCAGTTCTACAGGACAAATAAGTTCATATTCCTCTCTGTTGTAGTTTCATCTCCTATAAGTTCAAGAGGATGTCTGTATACTGCATTCTATTGCCAACATTATGAGTTGTTCCTGTTTTGTAGCAGAGTTACAACAGCCCACTGAAGCTAAGTAGATAAAAACTGGACTTAAGGGGCACTGAATTTAAGATAGTCAAGCTTCTGATTCTTTTTTTTTTTTAAAGCCTACTGCTGTTAAAGATTATGAATGCCAAACATAAAGAAGTCTTTTTTCCAGTTTATTTTCTTTGTACATTTAATACACTATTTTCCTCCATTACAGCCAGTTCCTTCATTTGCATGCATCTTTCACCCAACAGGGAAGAGAAACATTTGTTTAGAGTTAAAAGTTATGACAGGACCAGAAAAATTAGGACTGGAATGAATGGAAATTCAGGGGCAGGTACAGTATCTAACACCATCAATAACTCATTCTTTGAAGAGGACCAGCTAGCAGGAAAAAGAGGGAGGGACCTGTTCAACAATACAAAAAAAACAGAATTCAGGTAATTCATTGAGCTTATGTGGCCCTTACACTGAAACCAGAGCTGCTTATGATAGCTTGGAACTCAAACTGCCTCAGACTTTGTAGGAAGAGGGACCCATAATGGAAGTAAAATATTCATGAGATATCAAGTCTTCCAAGTATCACTGATCCCTCCTACCTTAGCAATGCTTTTCCAACACACATCCAAGACTTTAATATACTGAATCAAGTTTTGGACTTCTCGGTCATAGCTAAGAGACCACCGTCATTAGCCTCAAGTACTTCACTCGGGACAATGGATTTGTAAGACACCAATGACCTGTCTGGTTTGTTGACTAGGATGAAGCAGTCCCAGCTGGAATTGGGAGAGTTATCATTCTATTGTACAGGAGTCACATGTAGTATTCGCCAAGGGTCTGTCCCTTGTTCGTGTTGACATGGGGTAGGGTTATTTGACTAGGCTTCCCTATTTTTGATGGGGAGTGTTTCAGAGACATGGTCCTTTACTAGGGAGAGGATTATTTCCATTTAATAATACTATTAAATTGCAACAGACTGAACCAAAGACTATGATGCATGCTTTTGTGACATTAAACCTGACTATTACAAAATCTGTTTTAAACAGGCTGCAGTCAGCTGACAACTACCAGAAGACTCTCCCCCTACCTGCCAGTTTACTCTTACTTTTATAGCATACCGAAAGATTTAGGTATTAGTTTTAATGTTATGACTAAGTCAACTGGCTCAGATATCTTTCTGTGCATCTGTCATACTACATCATTTTACCTTCTTAGTTGAAACTTTTGGTTTCAAGAAGACTGGGACATTTTTGCTGTTGTCATTTAGCCAAGATGTGGGGCTACAACTATGTTGAAACATTAAAACTAGAGTCCAAGGAAGTTTTTTTAAAAAACAAGAAACCAGAGATAACATTTAAAAAAAAAATTGAAAACAATTTAGTATTTGGTTCCATGTCATGGAAGGCACTTTCAGCACACTGGCAGCTAGGTAAGAGATTTGGATATACCCAACAAGGGGAGGGGGCACAAATCCTGGAGAACCACTGTCAGAGACAAACATTGTCATGGAAAGCTGGAAATTCCAAGGATATATAATCTTCCCACCTGTAATGTTTCCCCTCCCCCGAAACAAAGTTTACATTACATTAAGGGGGGGGGGAGAGGAGAGAGAAGGAAGGAGAATAGGGTGAGGAGTCTCATTTTCCAGTAGCAAAAATACATTTACCATTTTGAAGACTATATTGAACCTGGAGCCCAAAAGAATAAAACAACAGCTCTACAAGTCAGCTTTCCCATGCATTTCAATAGAATGCAATCTTTGCAGCCTGATTATTACTATTACCATTTAAATGGCACATTGTTCACAGTTCACTGCTGATCACCACATAAGAAACAACCTACTGAACATACCTGTTTTATACATTTCATTCATATGTAGTAAAGTTCCCTAGGATTAAGACTAAGAGCTTTGCATATGCAGATATTAAACTTTCAATCAAATAGCTGAGAGCTGTTTTGATTTCTCAAATGCAACAAAAAGTAAGCTACACAGCACTGGATATGATTTGTAAGATTGTGTTTTTCTCCACAGCTTAGCCCAGGAAGTAGGGGTATTTATTAATTTAATAAATCCATGTTAATGGATCCCTAGGCCCCATAATACAGATATGTGTATTACCATATTAACAGGGCCAAGCAGAACATGACATACCAATCCCATCCTAAATTCTACAGAAAGGGATGAGAGGAGACTACGCAGATTTTGCAGAGATTTTCTACAGATTTCTGTAGTCCCCTCCCTGCCCACAATTTTATGACTGAGTCATACACCCTCCCTCTTCATCACAGATCTATCTGACCTCAATAGACATTCCAAAGTATCAGAAACAAGCCATTATGGGAGAGCAGCTGGAAAAACCAAAAGAAACTTAGAGGAAAGAACTACATCACGAAACAAAAACTAGAGAATACATTACATCAATGTTTCTGATGACGACACATTTTCCATTGGTATACAGAAAGTTGTTGCCCTTGGGATCCCCTCCAATAATTTTGGAGACACCTCTTTCAACCTGGGGGAGGCTGGCAAACACTTTTTCTACAAAAAGAAAAAAAAATAGATGTTGATTTCGGGCATCCCTAGCAAACGTCGTTCAAAAGCAAGTCAAGCCGCCCCAGTGGCTGCCGCTGAACACAGTCACTTGTTGCTGCCCCCAGAGCCCGGCACACGAAACACTCTGCACCAAGCACAGCCCGGGCGACCCACCGTGGAGCCGTGCGGGGCTATCAGGGGTCCCCGGCGAGGGGGCACCGCCCGGGGCAGCGGCAGCGCAGGCACGGCCGGAGCTCGAGCAGGCGGCACCGGAGCCATTGACTCGGCACGTCGGCTCCGGGCGCGCCGGGCTGTAGGCAGCGCTCCCTGAGCCAGCCACCCACCCGCCGCACAGCAGCCGGGGCGGGCTCCGGGCAGGCAGCCACACGAAGGTGGCTCCCTCCGGGGCACGGGAAGCAGCCGGGCGCCCCCCGCACTTACTGCTCTCGAACGGCATCTTCGCCCACTTGTTCCCGCGGCCAGAGAGAGGCGACGCGCTCGGTGCCCAGGCGGTGGTGGCGGCGGCAGCGGCCCAGCCTCTCCCTGCTCCGCTCTCAGCCCCAAGCTGCAGAGCAGGAAGCGCCCGCCGAGCTCGCCGCTACTCCCCTGCTTTGACCATATATAGTCAACTCTGCGCTCGCCGAGGAGCGGCGGCAGCTCCCCTCCGCCGCGAGCCCGCGCCCCACGCCCCGCCCCGGAAGTGCCGTAGGCTCGCGCCAGCCGCGGCCAACCCCGCCCCAGTCTGGGCGCGCGCGACAGAGAAAGAGATGGGGGAGAGACTTCGCCCGGGCTCGGCATCGGGCCTGGGAGCCACCTCGGCTTCTGCGCATGCTCGCTCCCTTCGGGCGGTCCTCTGGCGCGTGCGCGAAAGAGAGAGCGAGAGGTGAAGCTGTACGGCGGGGGCTGTTTGTCCTCATCGTGCCCTGCCCCCACCTCTTTGCCCGAGCCCTACAGGGCAGGGCACGGAGAAGAGGGAGCGATAACAAGCGGACAGTGGGGGGAAGGGAGGAGGGTGTGGGCAGAGGGATGGGGAAGGAGGAGGAGCCCTGGGGGCTGGGGAGTGGGAGGAGAGACAGTGGGGTGAGAAGGAGGGGCCGTGGGGGTGGGGATGGGGAGGAAGACGGGGGGCTGTGGGAAGACAGGCGAGCAGGAGTTGATGGGTGAAGGAGCAGATAAAGGAGGTTAGGACTGAGAAGCAGGGTGTGGGAGGGGACGGAGGGTAGCACAGATCAGGCGCGGGCACAGAGGGGATAGGGAGCAGGCAGAGGTGGTTAGAAGTGGTTGCTGGGAGGCAGTGGAACCAGTGGGGAGTGGTTGCAGAGCAGGGGTGGAGTTGGTCAGGCCTGGGTGTGAGATGGCAGAGCAGATCAGGAGTGGGTACAAGACGGAGGAGCAGATCTCGGGTGGGTGAAAGAAGATGGTGGAGCAGACTTGGGCAGGATGACAGTGGATTGATCAAGGAGGAGGTTGGGTAGATGGTGAAGCAGATCAGTAGGGAGTATGAGAATGGAGGAGGAAAGAAGGATCTACTCTTAGAAGCTACTTTGGCTGGTCTCCAGTCCTACTCTGCTCTGCTCCACAACATAGGTGATACATGGATTTTGTTCTGAAAATAACTGCTTCATGGGCACAACCATGCTTGTTATAACTTAGAAAAAGGTGTCAGCACAAAACCCCAGATATAGTTGTATTGAATGCAGGAATTGAATCACTTGAATTTGCTCCTGCCACCATACCCCAGATCACTGAAAAAATGAAGCCCCTTCTGACACTGGGTGCTCTCCTACAGGGGTGCAAAGTAGCTGGGTCATACTTGCAATTAGCCTTTTCTGGGTAATCAAGCTTAAAATCCATCAGACTTCCATGCTGTTCTCATTTTTGAAGGCTATCTCCAGTTTTTATTTGTATTTTTATTTCCCCCCCATCCCCCATCATGGTAGTGTTTGAGTGTCTCACAACCAATGAAATTTTCTTCAGAAATTCCCGTGATTTAGGGAAGTAGAATTATCCATTTATTTTATAAACAGATGGAGAACTGGCCCAGAGAGAACTGACTGCCCAAAGATATTCAGGAAGTCTGTAGTAGAGGCAGAACTTGAACACAGACCTGAGGCCCAGTCCAGTGCCTTCAACACAAGACTATCTTTCCTATCATTTTGAGAGTAGGAGTGTGGGAGAAGGCACAGGAAACTGACTGAACTCCACTTTGTGAGGAAAACAAAGCGAACAAAGCAAAATATATGTTGGGGAACGTCGAAAACAAAAAGAATCAGCATTTCTGTGGATATATATGAAGCAGGGACTTTTGTAGCAACCACACCTAAAAGGGTAGATAATTAGGCTTTTAGCATGGTCTCACAATCATATCCATGAGGCATTATTCTTTTTAGAGATTCATACGTTATCTTGCATGGATAGGGCAGCTAGTCCCTTGGATCAGTCCCAAATGCAGACTGTTATAGGAAATCTAGCCCAGGATGCTTTACTCATGTTTCCGCTTACCTTGAAACACTCAGAATATGGTTTAGATAAGATGTGATTTCCTGTGTCAATTGGCTTCAGTTGGACTTCTGGATAGAGCTGACCAGGAAATATTTTTCCCCATGAAAATTTTCATTTTGTTTTTCTAATTTTTTCTACACAACTTTTCAAATTTTGAGAAAATTGTTGATAAAATCTTTATTCCTCCCTCACAATTTTTTCCATTTTGTCAGTGATTTTTCAGTGGAAATTTTTCACTCAGCTCTAGTTGTGGGTGCTCAGCACCTCTCAGCAGGGAAAAACTGAGACAAGTCCAAGCTTTTGAATATTTTGAAAATGTATGCTGTAATGGTGTTTTCTCAGACCTGTGGGGACACTGAGCTGTAGCATTTGCTTCATCTTTGAAAGCATGATTATACAGTAACAACTTTATCATTGAAGTCTTTTTAGAGAAAAACTGAGAATTATGATTAATTTCCTTTATTGACTACAAATGTGCATGCTGCTTTGCAAAGCAGATAGTGCTGCATTCTCTACCACAGAAGGCTTACAGAGGCCCTAATTCTACGAACATGCTTACTTTTAAGTGTGTGATGTCAAAGGGACTACTCACATACTTAAAGATAAGCAGCCATGCAAGTGTTTGCAGGACTAGGGCTTATGTAAAACAAAAACAGATTGCAGCACTTGGGGATTTTTTTTGGGAGAGCATAGACTACAGACCTAGGAATGGGTTATTGTAAAGAACGTCTAGAATGTGAACTACATAGCATCTCCTCCCCGCCCTGAAGAAGAGCTCTGTGTAAACCTGAAAGCTTATCTCTGTCCCCAGTAGAAATTGGGCCAATAAAAGAAATTACCTTACACATGTTGTCTTATTGTGGGGGATGTGAGTGATATTCCCAAACTTGAGCCATTCTTTTTAGGTGACAAATCTGAGGAACTGTCCCAGATTGAGGTGTCATTAGAGGAGGTTTTGGAACAAATTGATAAACTAAACAGTAATGAGTCACCAGGACCAGATGGTATTTACCCAAGAGTTCTGAAGGAACTCAAATGTGAAATTGCAGGACTACTAACTGTAGTCTGTAACCTATCATTTAAATCAGCTTCTGAACCAAATGACTGGAGGATAGCCCAGTTTTTAAAAAGAGCTCCAGAGGTGACCCCGGCAATTACAAGCCGGTAAGCCTGACTTCAGTACTGGACAAACTGGTTGAAACTATAGTAAAGAACAAAATTGTCAGACACATAGATGAACATAATTTGTTGGGGAAGAGTCAGTGTAAAGGGAAATCATGCCTCACTAATCTACTAGAATTCTTTGAGGGGGTCAACAAGCATGTGGACAAGGGGGATCCAGTGGATATAGTGTACTTAGATTTTCAGAAAGCCTTGACAAGGTCCCTCACCAAAGGCTCTTAAGCAAAGTAAGCAGTCATGGGATAAGAGGGAAGGTTCTCTCATGGATTGGTAACTGGCTAAAAGATAGGAAACAAAAGGGTAGGAATAAATGGTCAGTTTTCAGACTGGAGAGAGGTAAATAGTGGTGTCCCCCAGCTGTCAGTACTGGGCCCAGTTCTATTCAACATATTCATAAATGATCTGGGAAAAGTGGTAAACAGTGAGGTGGCAAAATTTGCAGATGATACAAAACTACTCAAGACAGTTAAGTCCNCCAGTTTTTAAAAAGAGCTCCAGAGGTGACCCCGGCAATTACAAGCCGGTAAGCCTGACTTCAGTACTGGACAAACTGGTTGAAACTATAGTAAAGAACAAAATTGTCAGACACATAGATGAACATAATTTGTTGGGGAAGAGTCAGTGTAAAGGGAAATCATGCCTCACTAATCTACTAGAATTCTTTGAGGGGGTCAACAAGCATGTGGACAAGGGGGATCCAGTGGATATAGTGTACTTAGATTTTCAGAAAGCCTTGACAAGGTCCCTCACCAAAGGCTCTTAAGCAAAGTAAGCAGTCATGGGATAAGAGGGAAGGTTCTCTCATGGATTGGTAACTGGCTAAAAGATAGGAAACAAAAGGGTAGGAATAAATGGTCAGTTTTCAGACTGGAGAGAGGTAAATAGTGGTGTCCCCCAGCTGTCAGTACTGGGCCCAGTTCTATTCAACATATTCATAAATGATCTGGGAAAAGTGGTAAACAGTGAGGTGGCAAAATTTGCAGATGATACAAAACTACTCAAGACAGTTAAGTCCCAGGCAGACTGCGAAGAGCTACAAAAGGATCTCCCAAAACTGGGTGACTGGGCAACAAAATGGCAGATGAAATTCAATGTTGATAAATGCAAAGTAATGCAAATTGGAAAACATAATCTCAACTATACATATAAAATGATGGGGTCTAAATCAGGTGTTACCACTCAAGAAAGAGGTCTTGGAGTCATTGTGGATAGTTCTCTGAAAACATCCACTCAATGTGCAGCAGAAGTCAAAAAAGTGAACAGAATGTCGGGAATCATTAAGAAAGGGCTAGATAATAAGACAGAAAATATCATATTGCCTTTATATAAATCCATGGTACGTCCATTCTTGAATACTGCGTGCAGATGTGGTCACCCCATCTCAAAAAAGATATATTGGAATTGGAAAAGGTTCGGAAAAGGGCAACCAAAATGATTATAGGTATGGAATGGCTGCCGTATGAGGAGAGATTAATAAGACTGGGACTTTTCAGCTTGGAAAAGAGACGACTAAGGGGGGATATGATAGAGGTCTATAAAATCATGACTGGTGTTGAGAAAGTAAATAAGGAAGTGTTATTTACTCCTCATAACACAAGAACTAGGGGCCACCATATGAAATTAATAGGCAGCAGGTTTAAAACAAAAGGAAGTATTTTTTCACACAACACATATTCAATTTGTGGAACTCCTTGCCAGAGGATGTTGTGAAGGCCAAAACTATAACGGGGTTAAAAAAACTAGATAAATTCATGGAGGATAGGTCCATCAATGGCTATTAGCCAGGATGGGCAGGGATGTGTCCCTAGCCTCTGTTTGCCAGAAGCTGAGACTGGGCAACAGGGGATGGATCACTTGATGATTACATGTTCTGTTCACTCCCTCTGGAGCACCTGACTTTGGCCACTATCGGAAGACAGGACACTGGGCTAGATGGATCTTTGGTCTGTCCCAGTATGGCTGTTCTTATGTAACTATATAGCAATATTTTAAAAATATATAGGGAATAAAAATTCAGATTTAATCATGTTCCTTCCTTCCCTCCCCAACCACTATGAGTTTGATAATAGTGGAAAAACCCCTTCTTATAATAATACAAGTTATTTAATAAGTAGTAATAAATTTGCAGGTCAGCAATAGGGCCCTGGACACATGTTAGCAGCTCCTTAGAATGTAGTTCACTGTCTTTTTGCATTTCCACACCACTTAACAAAATGTTGCACACAAGTTTTGGTAGAGTGGTGATCAGCGCTCCTTAGGAAGAGTGATAAGCAAATAGGCCTCCTTGTGCTGCATTTTGGCTCCGGGGGAGTGATGTTGCAGCCTATCTCCATTTCTTGAGGCCTAAATGGGGAAAGCAGCCCCCAGGCAAACAAACAAAAATGGAGTAGGAAGTTTGATATAAGGGATTTATTAGTTTACTGTACAATGGGGCTAATTTACAATACCTTTTGGTCCAATAAAATATATTACTTTGTCTCTTTCATATCCTGGGACCAGCACAGCTATAACACTGCAAATACCTGATAGTCGTATGACTAATTTCCAAACGTGGCTAATACAATGGAAAATAGGTACTTTAAATGCAAATACAACAACATTGAACAAAAACTAAAAATAAATAAATCTTGCATTGTGCCTTGAAATTCATTGGCCTCTTGTTCTGATCGACTTCCAAGGGGACACATTGGGATTGTGGAATCTAGGTTTCATGAAAAGGAACAGTGCTGAGTATTGTAAACATACTGATGATATTGGAGTCTAAAAGATATAAAGGTTTCCTCTAGTGGCTTCATGCAAATATTAAACAGGAGGTTTGGCAACATGAAACTTGTTAGACTAAGTATAGGTCTACACTTAAAGTGCTATAGCAGCACAGCTGCATTGTTACAACTGCGCTGCTGTAGTGCATCACTCACTGTAGACAGGAGGGGTTTTCCCAACAGCATATGTAATACATCTACCCAAGAGGTGGTAGCTGATAGAAGAATTCTTCTGTCGACCTAGTGCTGTCTACATGGGGACCTAGGTCGGCTTACCAATGCTG
This sequence comes from Platysternon megacephalum, assembly GCA_003942145.1. Classification (NCBI taxonomy): domain Eukaryota; kingdom Metazoa; phylum Chordata; order Testudines; family Platysternidae; genus Platysternon; species Platysternon megacephalum. The sequence continues at coordinate 1,859,566 of QXTE01000106.1, forward strand.
CTCAGGGGTGTGGATTTTTCACACCTCTGACCTCTACTTAAACTGACCTAATTTTCTAGTGAAGATCAGGCCGAAGATCAGGGACTAGGGTGAAATCCTGGCTCCACTGAAATCAAAGGCAAAACATCCATTGACTTCAGTAGACCAGAATGTCACTCCAGATTCTTACCTTTCTGCAACTGCTTAGCACAAGTCAGCGGGTCAAAAGGGCCATAAATAATATTGGAAAATGGACCTGACAAATTTAAGCCTTGCAGATTCTCCCTAAGAGAATGTTCATGTGGCATAGAGCCACAAGAGTGGAGCCTATACCAACACTCTCCTAGCCCCTGGCTCAGGCAGCATGGTCAGGTGAAAGGTGGTGTAACTGGTGAATCCCCCCTTCTGTGTGTTATTCCTGGCTGCTGAAATGGGCCTTGCGGGCCATAGATAGCCAGTGTAAAGTAGAACAGCCTTGAAACTTTATGCTGAGAACTAGATTGTTGGTCACCTTGGTACATGCCAAACTCTAACAGTCACTGGTCTGGAGCCAGGATCTTGACCAACGTGTTTAGTTTCAATCTGCCATGTCTAAACCTAAACATTGTGTAGCACTTTAATCATTTTGTTTTTAAATAAAGCCTCACTTCTCTGTATATTTGGATCAATGTGCACAGCTCTAGCTGGTACTATTACTAATGTAATGATAGGTTCTAGCTGCAGTACACACTGATTTCTCTCAGGAGAAAGATCTAGGTGTCAGTGTCAACAGCAGCTTAATTAAGACCTCTGTAAGACTCTAGGCTATATTAAGAAAAGGAAAGGATATGGATAATATAGAAAACATAACACCATTGTATACATTAAGGGCATGTTTTCACCAGGAACACTGCATTCAGTTTTGGACATCAAGATATTTAGCAGAGATAATAGTCCATAAAAATATGACAGTAATTAGAGGCATGGGAAGGAGTTTAACTACAAGTTGAGATTAAAATGCATAGGACTACAAGAGAAAATAAATTATATTCCTCTAGAATTTAATATTGAATTATAGGACAATTTATAAAAACAAGGGAACAGTCATTAAAAGGAAATTGATTTTAAAATGATAAAAGGAGTGTTGTATAACTGACCCCTGGAATTCCCTGCCACAGGATAATATTGAGGCAAATGCCTTAGTAAGATTCGGCTGTTATAAAGATTAGACATAAGAATACATATGCATCAAAATAGTGTCTGCTGTTGCTCTAGATAAACATTCAGTTCTCATGATTCAAGGCATAAGCTAAACACCCTTTAGAGTTCAGAAGAAATTTACCCATAGCCAAGTATTATATAGTTAGGTGTAGTATGGAGGTTTTATGCCTTTTTCTGAAGTATCAAGGTTTGACCAGTGTCCAATAGGATATTAGACTAAATGGACCATAGACCATTGGTCTGCTTGCTCTGTGTTATTTAAAAATCATACTCATAGGAACAGACTTATGGAACACATCCTATTTCTGTGGTGGTCCAAATGGTCAGACACACTTACTCTAAATTATGTAGGGCAGCTTACAATTGTCAATAATATTGAGCATTACAGTTCCTCTCTTTCTAACCACCAACAAAAAAATGGGTTTTGTTGCATTTTGGGTCATGTGTTACATTTGCCATAGAATGTGGGAATGTTTCTTTGACGGTGTAACAAGCCTTGTGGATGAAAGTGGCATATCTTGACTTTAGTAAGGCTTTTGATACTGTTGTCTTGTATGACTGTCTCATAAACAAAACTAGGGAAATACAATCTAGATGGAGCTACTATAAGATGGGTGCATAACTGGGTGGAAAACCGTTCCCAGAGAATAGTTATCAGTGGTTCACAGTCAAGCTAGAAGGGCATATCAAGTGGGGCCCCACAGGGATTGGACCTGAGTTCAGTTCTACTCAATATCTTCATAAATTATTTAGATAATGGCATAGAGTACACTTAGAAAGTTTGCGGCCAATACCAAGCTAGGAGAGGCTGCAAGTACTTTGGGGGATAGGATTAAAATTCAAATAATTTGGACAAACTGGAGAAATGGTCTGTAAATAGGATGAAATTCACTAAAGACAAATGCAAAATACTCCACTTAGGAAGGAACAATCAGTTGCACACATACAAAATGGGAAATGACTGCCTAGGAAGGAGTACTGCGGAAAGGGAACTGGGGGTCATAGTGGACCACAAGCTAAATATGAGTCATCAGTGTAACACTGTTGCAAAAAAAGCAAACATCATTCTGGGATATATTAGCAAGAGTGTTGTAAGCAAGACACAAGAAGTAATTTTTCCACTCTATTCCATGCTGATAAGGCCTCAGTAAGGAGTATTGTGTCCAGTTCTGGGCACCACATTACAGGAAAGATGTGCACAAATCGGAGAAAGTCTACTCTAGAGGACAGCAACAAAAATGATTAAAGATCTAGAAAACATGACCTATGAGGAAAGATTGAAAAAACTGGGTTTATTTAGTCTGGAGAAGAGAAAATTGAGAGGGGACATGATAACAGTTTTCAAGTACATCAAAGGTTGTTACAAGGAGGAAGGTGAATAATTGTTCTTGTTAACTTCTGAGGATAGGACAAGAAGCAATGGGCATAAATTATAGCAAGGGTAGCTTAGCTTGGACATCAGGAAAAATTTCCTGTCAGGGTGGTTAAGCACTGGAACAAATTGCCTAGGGAGATAGTGGAATCATTGGTGGTTTTTAAGAACAGGTTAGACAAACACCGGTCTGGGATTGTCTAGTTATTATTTAGTCTTTCCAGTTCTATACTTCTATGATTATACATTGGTTATTTTTATTGTTATGCTGCAGATTTCCAGCATTAGCATTGTTTCCATGCCTACTATAAAGTAGATGTGGTATTAAAATAGTTGTTTGTAACAACAAAAAAGATATCTAGCTTCCAAAATACCTCTAGACCAGGGGTCGGCAACCTTTCAGAAGTGGTGTGCCGAGTCATCATTTATTCACTCTAATTTAAGGTTTCGCGTGCCAGGAATACATTTTAACGTTTTTAGAAGGTCTCTTTCTATACGTCTATAATATATAACTAAACTATTGTTGTATGTAAAGTAAATAAGGTTTTTAAAATGTTTAAGAAGCTTCATTTAAAATTAAATTAAAATGCAGAGCCCCCCGGACCGGTGGCCAGGACCCGGGCAGTGTGAGTGCCACTGAAAATCAGCTCGCGTGCCGCCTTCGGCACGCATGCCATAGGTTGCCTACCCCTGCTCTAGACTTTTGTTCTCTCCAGAGGTACGTACTCTTTTGATACAGGGTGGCCTGTCCTTTAAGGGCCCTGGAGCCTGGGCCCAATCTTCTTAAATTATCAGACTCAGCTGGGAAGGGGGTCAGGTGATGCCTGTGAAGCCTGAACAGAGCTCAATTGGAGGAGAGCTGCATGAGGGAGGTTGGCTCCTGTGTTTGGTCCTGGAGTAGAGAGAGGTGCAGACTGAAAGATCTCTGGGTCTCTGCAGCTTGTGTTTGCTAGGGAAATAACTGTTTGGTGTTACTTTCTGATTTGTTTTTAATATGAATTAAATAAACCATGCCCTGAGGGAAGGGCCTGAAAGATCTGGGTGTGGTGTTTAATCCTTACAGTAGCCCAAACATCTTCATAATGAGATAAAGCAAAAACTCTACCCCACTCTAAATGGTTATTCTTGATCTGGCCTGATAAGAAAACCTGAACTATTTGGTAATAATCCTGTTGCTCACAGTATGAAGAAACAAATGGAAATATAGTGGAGACAAAAAACCAAGACTTGACATTGAACATAAGAACGGCTATACTGGGTCAGACCAAAGGTCCATCTAGCCCAGTATCCTGTCTACCGACAGTGGCCATTGCAAGGTGCCCCAGAGGGAGTGAACCTAACAGGTGATCTCTCTCCTGCCATCCATCTCCACCCTCTGACAAACAGAGGCTAGGGCCACCATTCCTTACCCATTCTGGTTAATAGCCATTAATGGACTTAACCTCCATGAATTTATCCAGATCTCTTTTAAACGCTGTTATAGTCCTAGCCTTCACAACCTCCTCAGGCAAGGAGTTCCACAAGTTGACTGTGCGCTGCGTGAAGAAGAACTTCCTTTTATTTGTTTTAAACCTACTGCCCATTGATTTCATTTGGTGGCCCCTAGTTCTTGTATTATGGGAACAAGTAAATAACTTTTCCTTATCTACTTTCTCCACATCACTCATGATTTTATATACCTCTATCATATCCCCCCTTAGTCTCCTCTTTTCCAAGCTGAAAAGTCCTAGCCTCTGTAATCTCTCCTCATATGGGACCCGTTCCAAAACCCTAATCATTTTAGTTGCCCTTCTCTGAACCTTTTCTAGTGCCAGTATATCTTTTTTGAGATGAGGAGACCACATCTGTACGCAGTATTCAAGATGTGGGCGTACCATCGATTTATATAAGGGCAATAATATATTCTCCGTCTTATTCTCTATCCCCTTTTTAATGATTCCTAACATCCTGTTTGCTTTTTTGACCGCCTCTGCACACTGCGTGGACATCTTTAGAGAACTATCCACAATGACGCCAAGATCTTTTTCCTGACTCGTTGTAGCTAAATTAGCCCCCATCATGTTGTATGTATAGTTGGGGTTATTTTTTCCAATGTGCATTACTTTACATTTATCCACATTAAATTTCATTTGCCATTTTGTTGCCCAATCACTTAGTTTTGTGAGATCTTTTTGAAGTTCTTCACAATCTGCTTTGGTCTTAACTATCTTGAGTAGTTTAGTATCATCTGCAAACTTTGCCACCTCACTGTTTACCCCTTTCTCCAGATCATTTATGAATAAATTGAATAGGATTGGTCCTAGGACTGACCCTTGGGGAACACCACTAGTTACCTCTCTCCATTCTGAGAATTTACCATTAATTCCTACCCTTTGTTCCCTGTCCTTTAACCAGTTCTCAATCCATGAAAGGACCTTCCCTTTTATCCCATGACAGCTTAATTTACGTAGGAGCCTTTGGTGAGGGACCTTGTCAAAGGCTTTCTGGAAATCTAAGTACACTATGTCCACCGGATCCCCCTTGTCCACATGTTTGTTGACCCCTTCAAAGAACTCTAATAGATTAGTAAGACACGATTTCCCTTTACAGAAACCATGTTGACTCTTGCTCAAGAGTTTATGTTTTTCTATGTGTCTGACAATTTTATTCTTTACTATTGTTTCAACTAATTTGCCCGGTACCGACGTTAGACTTACCGGTCTGTAATTGCCGGGATCACCTCTAGAGCCCTTTTTAAATATTGGCGTTACATTAGCTATCTTCCAGTCATTGGGTACAGAAGCCGATTTAAAGGACAGGTTACAAACCCTAGTTAATAGTTCCGCAACTTCACATTTGAGTTCTTTCAGAACTCTTGGGTGAATGCCATCTGGTCCCGGTGACTTGTTAATGTTAAGTTTATCAATTAATTCCAAAACCTCCTCTAGTGACACTTCAATCTGTGACAGTTCCTCAGATTTGTCACCTACAAAAGCAGGTTCAGGTTTGGGAATCTCCCTAACATCCTCAGCCGTGAAGACTGAAGCAAAGAATTTGTTTAGTTTCTCCGCAATGACTTTATCGTCTTTAAGCGCTCCTTTTGTATCTCGATCATCCAGAGGCCCCACTGGTTGTTTAGCAGGCTTCCTGCTTCTGATGTACTTAAAGAACATTTTGTTATAATTACCTTTTGAGTTTTTGGCTAGCCGTTCTTCAAACTCCTCTTTGGCTTCTCTTATTACATTTTTACACTTAATTTGGCAGTGTTTATGCTCCTTTTTACCTATTTACCTATTTACCTCACTAGGATTTCACTTCCACTTTTTAAAAGATGCCTTTTTATCTCTCACTGCTTCTTTTACATGGTTGTTAAGCCACGGTGGCTCTTTTTTAGTTCTTTTACTATGTTTCTTAATTTGGGGTATACATTTAAGTTGGGCCTCTATTATGGTGTCTTTAAAAAGCGTCCATGCAGCTTGCAGGGATTTCACTTTAGTCACTGTACCTTTTAATTTCTGTTTAACTAACCTGCTTATTTTTGCATAGTTCCCCTTTTTGAAATTAAATGCCACAGTGTTGGGCTGTTGAGATGTTCTGCCCACCACAGGGATGTTAAATGTTATTATATTATGGTCACTATTTCCAAGCGGTCCTGTTATAGTTACCTCTTGGACCAGCTCCTGTGCTCCACTCAGGACTAAATCGAGAGTTGCCTCTCCCCTTGTGGGTTCCCGTACCAGCTGCTCCATGAAGCAGTCATTTAAAGTATCGAGAAATTTTGTCTATGCATTTCATCCTGAGGTGACATGTTCCCAGGCAATAAGGGGATAATTGAAATCCCCCACTATTATTGAGTTCTTAATTTTGATAGCCTCTCTAATTTCCCTTAGCATTTCATCATCACTATCCTGGTCAGGTGGTCAATAATAGATCCCTAATGTTATATTCTTATTAGAGCATGAAATTACTATCCATAGAGATTCTATGGAACATGTGGATTCACTTAAGATTTTTACTTCATTTGATTCTACATTTTCTCACACATATAGTGCCCAGCACGACCTGTTCTGTCCTTCTAATATATTTTGTACCCCAGAATGATTGTGTCCCATTGATTGTCCTCAGTCCACCAGGTTTCTGTGATGCCTATTATATCAATATCTTCCTTCATCACGGGGCACTCTAGTTCATCCATCTTATTATTTAGACTTCTAGCATTTGTGTACACACACTTTAAAAACTTGTCATTGTTTATTTGTCTGCCCTTTTCTGATGTGTCCGATTTTGTATGTGAATGTTTCTCGTCTGATCTGGCCCTTACATTATCCCAGGGGTAAGCAACCTATGGCACGAGTGCCGAAGGCGGCACGCGAGCTGATTTTCAGTGGCACTCTCACTGCCCGGGTCCTGGCCACTGGTCCGGGGGGCTCTGCATTTTAATTTAATTTTACATGGAGCTTCTTAAACATTTTAAAAATCTTATTTACTTTACATACAACAATAGTTTAGTTATATGTTATAGACTTATAGAAAGAGACCTTCTAAAATGTTAAAATGTATTAGTGGCACGCGAAACCTTAAATTAGAGTGAATAAATGAAGACTCGGCACACCACTTCTGAAAGGTTGCCAACCCCTGCATTATCCTCTTCCATCCTCTGCTCCTGACTATAACCTAGAGAATCTCTATCAATAGACTCTCCTCTAAGAGAAGTCTCTGTCCGATCCACATGCTCCTCTGCAGCAGTCGGCTTTCCCCCGTCTCCTAGTTTAAAAACTGCTCTGCAACCTTTTTAATGCTAAGTTCCAGCAGTCTGGTTCCACTTTGGTTGCTTAGTGTATGTCAGGTCTTAACTATTTTCAAAAAGAAATTCCAATATTACAGCCAGACATACACACACTTATAAGGCATGCTGGCCTCCAGCTGTCACTAGCATACCTTTGAGTGTTCTGAGGTAGTAGACTAGGCAGTATCCTTTATAGTAGGCTATTTGACATCAGCATTTTATTTTGAATCCTGGTGCTCTGTTGCATATTGGCTTTGCTACTGGTAGCGTGCCACACATTCCATTAGCATGTGTCACATTTTGTACTGGTGTCTGACATATCTTCTGCTCCCACTAGCATACCACTGATGTTACTGGTAAGAGCCAAATTAATTTTTAATACCATGTGACGTATTGCCCACTTCTCACTATAAGTCTGCTCAATTCTGTATCCCTCCCACACAATTCTATGTACTCTCAATGGCACTCTTAAGTTTTGATTTTTGTAATTGCAATCCGAAGCTAAACGTTGTCAAAGTTGGGAGCCTAGAGTTATGCACTTAAATCCACATTTAGGCACCTAAAGAAAGTGACCTGATTTCCAGAAGTAACGAGCACCTGCAACACCCATTGAATTCAATAAGTTTTTGAGGGCACAACATCACTGAAATTCTACAGTACGGAGAGAGACCTAATAGGCAAGACTAAGACAGAAGCAAGCTACACCAGCAAATGCAGCAGGACAAAACTTGAGTCATAGAATATTACATCTCACCTTTGGGGAGTTGTTGAGATAAGTTATATGTGAGCAAGGCATCCTTTACCCCAGAGACCTTCAGTAAGAGCTCTGAAACAGAGAGAGCTGCATTTTATTCAGAAGTACGCCACATCCATCCTGCATTGTGTAAAGCAGCAAAAGTGTTTGTACACATGGGGTTTACTCATCCAACAGAGGAAACTCCAATTATGCAGTGAATTACATCCAGAATGTTATCACTTTTCCATCTAGTGAGGATCTGATTCTGAAGTACGTACTTGGATTTTTTAGAAACCATTGTTTGCCATGACGGTCCAAACTTAGTAATCAAGTAGTCTTCCAGAATGACCCCACTCAAAAGAAAGCAAAGCTCCGTGAGTAAGATTAGATTAATTCTGTTTCTAACCTGTTTTTTGAAGGCCTATCCCTTGTGGCTTTCCCATAGCAAGTGTCCCATAGAACCTGTTTGGTTGATTTGTTTGTTACACATTTTTATTTTATGTGGGGTGATTGTGACGCTTCCTGGGGGTACCCAGGGCTGTGAGGCACCATGCTACCACAGGCCCATGAGGCACCTTGCTACAACAGGCCCTTAGTCTGAGGAAGCCTTATCTGTATCAAACAAATAAAAAGAAGTATTTCTTCACACAACATACAGTCAACCTGTGGAACTCCTTGCCAGAGGATGTTGTGAAGGCCAAGACCATAACAGGGTTCAAAAAAGAACTAGATAAATTCATGGAGGATAGGGTCAATGGCTGTTAGCCAGGATGGGCAGGAATGGTGTCCCTAGCCTCTGTTTGCCAGAAGCTGGGGATGAGCAACAGGGGATGGATCACTTGATGATTACCTGTTCTGTTCATTCCTTCTGGGGCGCCTGGCACTGGCCACTGTCGGAAGACAGGATACTGGGCTAGATGGACCTTTGGTCTGACCCAGTAGGGTCATTCTTATGTTCTTATCTGCCAGAGTTCAGATCCCTGACTCCACCAGCCATGGGCAACACAAGCACTCCCCGCTTTGCCTACACCTGTTCTGGTGTCCTTCTGCATAGTGATAGGCACTCACAACCCTTGAGCCCTCCAAGCATTTCCCTGGAGCATCCAGCTGCTGTTCCACGGGACACTTGCAGTACAGATTTGCTGTTCCCAAAGGAACAGTACCACCCAGCTTTACCAGTTACAGCCTAGATCACAGCTCTGCATAACACAGCACTTAGATATGTTTACAGTGAAAACAAGCAAGAGTTTATTTAACAGAGACAAGATTCAGATGAAATATTGGAAACAGAGAATTAAATATATTAAATAAAATCATAACTTGCATTCTAAACCCTAGATTTATTTAACTAGTTCCTTTCATGTCTTAGAGCAAATGCTCACCCCCAAAGTCCTTGTAGCATTTTACGGCAAGGCTCAGCTGTCACCTTTTGTTCATGAGACAAGCCAAACTGATAGCTTGCTTCCTTGGTGAAAGATTCAGGGGGTACCTCTGCCCCACATACACACCAGCAAGCCAGAGACTTTTCTCATAAACAGGATCCCATCCTGCTGTTTTATTTCTTCCTGTACATTCCCTCTCTTGAAGATTTCACAATCTCTTGATTAGCATTTTGACTCCACATGCAAGTAGACCTATATTGTAAAGTGGACAGTGCACAGTGGACCTCCTGGTGACCTGCCTTACCATAAGAACATAATTTTCAGTGTAGATACATAATCATTTCAAAATGTATGTACAAGTTATGATGACCAGTGGGCCACTGGCTCTTAGTAGAGACCACACATGCCACCCTTTGGTGAATTACTGTGCATATATCTGACCCAGGGGATCCCTGTAAAACTCTATGCATCCCTTGTGTATTCTGCCAATTGGCATCAAGGGATCCCTGTGTCACAGGGATGTATTGCTAAGGATAATTCTCCATTGTTAATAAGTAATCTCCCATTAGAAATATTGTACCAAAATAATTCATAAGCCTATATTTGGCTTCTTCTAGACTGAGCAGATTGTATAGGCTAGAAACAGGGCACTCTGATTAGGTCGGAAGCAGCAGGGTATGCTAGTATGAATATGCCAGGGGCAGCCACCCACTTCCATCATGCAACTCTTTAGTTGCAAGTGTCATAATTTTATTTATTTTATAGGCTCTGATCCAAAGTTTATTGTAGTCAATTGGAATCTTTCCTTTGCCTCAGGCTTTGGATCAGGCCTGCATAGCTCAAAAATGCGTTACGTCAAGCTCTCTACTTCACGAGGGTTATAGTACATAAATAGATGTAGAGATGAAGGATAAATCAAAAATGAAAGTGAAATGAATGAAGCGGTGAAATTTAGTATGGTTGCTAGTTCCATTAATCTGAGTAAAAAATTTACATTAGGACATTTTTAACGTCCATGTTGTTAACACTTCTAAGGGAAGACAGGGTAAGCTCCATACATGCTTGACAACAGTCCAAACTCTCTCTAGAGTTTTTGGAACAATTTTAGTTGACTAGCTTCACAGCACTCCAAGTATGATAAAAACCAATATTTTCAAGGTTGAACAAAATGAGCCCTGTTAGAAATACATGGGGCTTTACAAAGTGTGTAAATTGAATTTAAAGGAACCCACAGTCTAATATGACTATTTAGTGACTTGGGTTTACCATTTGTTTTGTCAAAAGATCTATTGAGTGGTATGTAAGGCATCATGGATGTATAGGAAGTAAAATAACTACAATTTAAATTACTTTTGGGGTATATAGCAAGTAGGGATGGAGGAAAAATGGTTTTTGAGGGGATATGATAGCATGTCAAAGAGTAAAACCATTATGGGCATTTGCTAGTAGTAGCAATGGCATGCTGTTTACATGACACCAAGAAAGTGTTAACACAGAATGGCGAGCAATGCCATTTGAATTACTTAGCCAAAAGAAAGCACAGTTATGTTATTGAGGGCTTTAGTATGTCTCTTAATGATGGTGTGTTATCAGGATTAATGGCTTGGCACTGGAGAAAAGGCATATCAGCTCTCACTGGCATGTATACCACCAGTTTGTTACATGGGCTAGTAGTATGTTAAATGATATCTCAGTGAAAAAGGGGAAATTCCAGAAGCAATTGTAACTATGGCACACAGCATATACTCTAGATGGTAATGTCTTCACTTTCGTCACTGCAAAAAGATTACAAAAGGAAAAGTATCATAATAGGATCTTCTGTTGTAATTTAAATATCTTTAATCCAGATTATTTTGGCTGAAAATTCAAACAACGAATAAAATAGTTTCATTGAATTTGTCTGTTAGTTTCAGGAATTAATTTTTTAAAGGGAGTTAGCTCAATCACATGAAATGTGTCTAGGGGTATGTCTACATAACAAAATAACCCCATGGTAGTGAATCTCAGAGCCCATGTCATCTGAGTCGGGCTCCCAGGGCTCATGCTATAGGCTAAAAATAGCCACATAGACACTCCAGCTTGGGCTCTGAAACCTGGCGTTGGGGGAAGGCCTCAGAGCCCAGGCTCCAGCCCAAGTCTGAACATCTACACTGCTATTTTTAGCCCTGTGGCATGAGCCCATTGACCCAGGCTGAGCCTCAATGCCACTTTTTTTTTCTTCTGTATAGATGTATTTTAGGAGCTGGATGTTTAGTCCAGTAATGCCTTTCCAAATGCATATACCTCTGAGATGCCTTGTTAAATGATACTGTAAAATGAACTATACTTCATCATACAGTCATCTAAGGGTAAAATTCACCCTGTGCAGAGAGACAGTAAAATGCCTATGTATCTTTTAAAATCTCACTTAACCTCTGTTTCGGAAGCTTAAGTTGTGCATAGGCCATGCACCTTTGCTTAGCAAAGAAGTGTGGTTCACTTTATATATCCAGCATTTCTGACCAATGCCACTAGTGAGTGGGAAAACAGCAGATCTTTGAAATTCAAGTAAACCTAGGTTTAGTAACTGGTAATAAGAGAGTTAAATAATGCACATCTATTCCAAAGATGTAGTTTAGTCTAGTGATGAAAGCAGTGGACAGGGAGTCAGGAAACATGGGTTCTATTCATGACACTAACTATTAGGGCTGTCGATTAATCGCAGTTAACTCAAAAAAATTAACTGCAATTAAAAAAATTAATTGCAATTAATTGCACTGTTAAACAATAGAATACCAATTGAAATTTATTAAATAGTTTTGGATGTTTTTCTACATTTTCAAATATATTGATTTCTATTACAACACAGAATACAAAGTGTACAGTGTTCACTTTATTATTTTTGATTACAAATATTTGCACTGTAAAAATGATAAACAAAAGAAATAGTATTTTTCAATTCACCTTGTACAAGTACTGTAGTGCAATCTCTATCGTGAAAGTGTAACTTATGTAACAACAACAAAATCTACATTTGTTGTTACATAACTGCACTCAAAAACAAAACAATGTAAAACTTCAGAGCCCACAAGTCCACTCAGTCCTACTTCTTGTTCAGCCAATCACTAAGACAAACAAGTTTGTTTACATTTACAGGAGATACTGCAGCCTGCTTCTTATTTACAATGTCACCTGTAAGTGAGAACAGGTGTTTGCATGGCACTTTGGTAGCCAGTGTTGCAAGGTATTTACGTGCCAGATATGCTAAACATTCCTATGCCCCTTCATGCTTCAGCCACCATTCCAGAGACATGCTTCCATGCTGATGATCTTTGTTAAAAAAATAGTGCGTTAATTAAATTTGTGACTGAACTTCTTGGGGGAGAATTGTATGTCCCCTGCTCTGTTTTACCCACATTCTGCCATATATTTCATGTTATAGCAGTCTCGGATGATGACCCAGCACATATTGTTTAATTTATGAACACTGTCACTGCAGATTTGACAAAACACAAAGAAGGTACCAGTGTGAGATTTCTAAAAATAGCTACAGCATTTGACCCAAGGTTTATGAATCTGAAGTGCTGTCCAAAATCTGAGAGGGACGAGGTGTAGAGCATGCTTTCAGAAGTCTTAAAAGAGCAACCCTCCGATGCGGAAACTACAGAACCCGAACCCCCCCCCCCCCCCCAAAATCAACCTGCTGGTGGCATCTAACTCAGATGATGAAAATGAACATGCATTGGTCTGCTCTGCTTTGGATTGTTATCAAGCAGAACGCGTCATCAGCGTGGATGCATATCCTCTGGAATGGTGGTTGAAGCATGAAAGGACATATGAATATTTAGCACATCTGGCATGTAAATATCTTGTGACGCCGGTTACAACAGTGCCTTGCGACACCGGTTACAACAGTGCCATGTGAACGCCAGTTCTCACTTTCAGGTGACATTGTAAACAAAAACGGACACCATTATCTCCTGCAAATGTAACCAAACTTGTTTGTCTGAGTGATTGGATGAATTAGGACTGAGTAGACTTGTAGGCTCTAAAGTTTTACATTTTTTTTATTTTTGAATGCAGGGTTTTTTTGTACATAATTTGACATTTGTAAATTCAACTTTCATGGTAAAGAGATTGCACTACAGTACTTGTATTAGGTGAATTGAAATATACCATTTCTTTTGTTTTATTACAGTGCCAATATTTGTATTAAAAATAAATATAAAGTGAGCACTGTACGCTTTGTATTCTGTGTTGTAATTGAAATCAATATATTTGAAAATGTAGAAAACATCTAAAAATATTTAAATAATTGGTATTATATTACTGTTTAACAGTGCGATTAATCATGCTATTAATCATGATTACTTTTTTTAATTGCTTGACAGCCCTACTAACTATATAATAGAGATACACACCACTTGTAAAGGACTGTGTGTAAGATCACCATATGAAAGACCCTACTTAAATGCAAAAAATTATAGCGTGGAATAAGCTGTCAAGAAAAATTGTCATGCAAGAGAGATCACAGGCATCCTGTGAAAGAACATGGGATGTGACATGTCATTCAGAGGCCCTTATTGATTTGCTTCAGCTATAGCTAGAAAGGCACTGCTTTAAACAGGCTTGGGGCAAAATGTGACATATTCGATTTCCTTTGAATTTGCCAGTTCCCTTTCCTCATAGTGCATTGGTATGTCCGAGGGTTCCATATAGAGGAGAGTGAGACCCTCTACAAAGGCTTCTAGTTCAATATTTTTGGTGCAGCAGCCCTAGCTCCACTTCCTATTTTACTTTTTTTTTATTGTTTTTTTACACACTGGTTCCTGTTCCAGCTTCTGTCCCCTTTCTCTTTTTGAGAATATGCTTCTTGCATTTTTTTAAATACATGAGATTAACAAATAAATAACAATGTCTGACCTGATGGCTGCTCTAACTTATGCTGGCCACTTTCAGCCCTGCGGAGTCAAAATCACAGCCAGAGATTGCCTCATCTGCCATATTGGCATTAGTAAAAGAGGTGACATAGGAGCCTCTTTGGAACGTCTGAGCCACTGGAGGATTTTCCCTTGCACTGGGGATAATTCCCCCAAGGTCAGATAAATTTGCTTTATAGAAAGAGGCCACAGTGCACCAGTGTGTTTCCTTATGAATTCAACATATTCATAAAGTAATTCATTTTTCCTTCACAAATTCACACATCAGCACCAAACATATTCATATGCTCACTCAAATGTGAACGTCACATTTTTTAAAGCTTGTCAGTGTTAACAGAAGAGGTCCAAAAGACTAAATGCTAATTCACAGACAACGTGGGAGAGGCAATATCTTTTATTGGACCAACTTATGCTGGTGAGAGACACAAGCTTTCAAGCTTATACAGAAGCTTAGGCTATGGCTACACTACGAGGTTTTAACGACACAGCTGTGCCACTACAGCTGTGCCGCTAAAAGGCACACAGTGTAGCTGCTGTTTGTTGGCAGGAGAAAGCTCTCCTGCCGATAAAAAATTTCCACCCCCCACGAGCGGCAGCGGCTTTGTTGGCAGGAGAGCGCTCCTACAGTTATTTCCCCATTTTTTTAGGATGCCATTGGCCTCCTCCCTGCTAATCTTCTTATTTAATACATTTTTACTTTGTTGATCTAAAGATCATTATGGGCCACAATGAAGCTATGCCAGTTTACAGAGCCAAGATTCTGGCTCCATAATTCTGATTTAATATATTGTAATTCTGGACAAATTTAGGATGCTGTTTTCAAAAGAGCTCAGCATTATCTTAAATGTGTTTCCAAAGTCAATGGGAGTTTAGGAGGAGATTTAGGTCAATGCTGAGTGCCTTTGAAAATCCTACTTAATTTACTTTAATTGTGAGTTCACTATTTATTGTGGTATTGCCTACTAGATCCTGTATTTTTGTGCCAAAAGCTATTTTGTAATTTTCTCCAAAATTCATAACAGGTGCATCTTGTCTACAAAAGAGCATTTTTAGGTTGATATTACAATCTGATTTATAATTTATTTATATGCCTTTAGACACAATTTCTTTTTGCATTCTGCTCAGGCTTTTAAAATTAAAACAAAATATAACTGTCTTGTAAGAGGTTTTACTTTAACTGAGGGATGACATCCTGAGACTTATGAATGTTTGGAGTGGGAGGGGGAAGAAATCAAGAGTTTCCTGCAGAGACTTTGTTTTTAGCCTTTAATTGCTAAAGGCAAGTGGGATACCATCCCCATTTAAGTATTTGTAAAGAAACCGAAGAGAAACAGACATATCTGTTCTTTTTTAACAAACCCTGAGTGGTCAAAAAGTCAACGTGAGTAGACATATGAATATTTCAGGTAGAAGAATAGTCTTGAGCGCTTGACTATTAGTTGCTTCATTTAAACTAGAGTAGCTGGTTTTGAAATGACCTACTTGATACACTAACTAGCAGTGCCCAATCATCTCAGAAAGGTTTGTGAGCTGGTCCTCCCTACTCTTCATCAGATATGCTACAAAAATGTTGCTTCATTAACATTTAGGGTCTGATCCAAAACCCACTGAAGTCAATGGAAAGATTCCCATTGACTTCAATAGGCGTTTGATCAGGCCCTTAGCAGGTACAGAGTATGATACAGAAAGTAATGATGTCTGCTATGCCACATTAGGCATTTAAATGTAAACGTCTACCAATGACCCTTTTTTCTCCTGAAGAAATTATCTGCACTTTTATTGGGAAGTTATTCATGATCACAGCCACTCTGAACACAGGAATTAATGAGGCTAAGTACACCTACTCCAACCTAACATATCATCTTGTACGTAATTCTCTCAGATTTACTTAAACTTTGTGTTACTGTGGGATGAATACATTAGTCTACTGATTCTATAGCATGTTGTAATATATTGATATCTCAGCTCCATTCACAAATATTAACTAAACCTCATGACAACTTTTGTGATGTAAGCTACAACCCCCATTTTACAAATGCGGAAATCGGAGACAGAGTTTAAGTAATTTTTCACAAGATCACAATGCAAGTCAGTAAGAGTGTGGAAGAAATTATGTGGTTAGAGAGCATGGGCTGATCTATCTAAGGAGATTTTGTGGCCCCATCACAGTAATGTCTGAGTGCCTGACAGATGTTTATGGATTTATCTTCAAAACATAATGTGAGTTACGGAATTATTATATCCTTTAAAAAAAATATGGAGAACTGAGGCACAGAAAGATTAATTGGCTTCCCCACCATCAGACAGGAAGTCTGTAGCACAGCTGGGAACTGAAATCAGATCGGTGGAGTCTTAGATTAGAATTTTAAGTACAAGACCATCCTTCCTGCCTGCTAATGGGCCCACATATCCCCTTCTAGAAAAAAGGTAGCTTTGTGCTCCAATAGAGGGGAAAGAGTGGCCATTAAATACTATCTTCTTCTGAAATTACATTTCTTTAATTAAAATCCCATTAAAGATAATGTTACAAGACTGGGAAGGTTCTGGAAAGTTCTGTACTATAATACACCTCTACCTCGATATAACGCTGTCCTCAGGAGCCAAAAAATCTTACCGTGTTATAGGTGAAACTGTGTTATATTGAACTTGCTTTGATCCACTGGAGTGCGCAGTCCCACCCCCCCGGAGCACTGCTTTACCGCGTTATATCCGAATTCGTGTTATATCTGGCCGCGTTATATAGGGGTAGAGGTGTAGTTGGAAACTGAGAAGTAAGAAACTCAATCATTCGGACTATCAGACCAGACTGAAGTGAAGGAAGCTGTTACTAGGAGCCTTAAGGAAACAGTTTGGGAATATATACCTTCCTGCTGGTGCTGCCCAAGAAGATTCTGAAGTGTTCTGCTACAGGTGGCATATAGAAAGCTCAATTGGTGGTGGCTTTCACGGAGACTTATTAACTAGAACCTAGGAGGCAGCCAGGAGGGAGTGCATAAAGTCCCTTGCTACAGGAAACTGCTGCATGCTTTGTTGCTTTTAGAATCACAGCAATGACCATGGTGGAATCTTCAAAAGTGTGTAGGGGAATGAGGTGCCAGTCCTACTCTACTTATTTGTACAAGGACTAACATTGAAGGCCTGTTGGTTAAATATCAGTGAGTCTGGTCACCATTATCCAGAGGAATTAAGTGACACTGGAGCTTCATAGCAACAAGAGTATTAGCCTGGTGGGAATGAAAGCTGGAGCAGCTCAGCACCCATTTAAAGAAAATTAATTATTTTCCTAACTTCTTATCCTAGGTACCCCTGCTTCTTGGGACTGGATTAAAAGGCTGCTTCTCTGCAGACCCTGCCTCTCTTCATCAGGGCCCTTTTACCAGTTCTAGAGGGTTTGTTTAGGGTCCCTCATCTGAAGGGCCCCTCTCCTCTCCCAAGCTAGGGGGTGTTGTGGCCAGCTTTGACAGACAAACCTTCAAAGGCCTTGATGACTGTACATCAGTTAAGCACCTGTAATTGGGCTATCTAAATCATTGACATTGGTTCCTGCAGACATGCCAAACTTCATACAACTGACTTAACCCTTAGTTATCTTTTAGCAAGCCACACACAGACACAGACACACACACGGTCACAAAACTGTTACAGATATCATATCCATGAGGACATCTGTATTCAGTGCAAGAGGCAAGTGAATATATGTGTCGCACTACTGCACATAAAATAGACATGGAATCAGATTCTTCCCACACCAGTGGCTTTGTGCTCTTCATGTACAAAACAGCCAATCAATCACTAACCTGACTTAAATAGCTGGAACAGGTGAAAAATAGACTGCAATGGGCTTTGGATCAGGGCCATAAGGAGACAGCTTAGAATCCCACTTGCTGATGTAACAAAAAAGACAGTTATGGAATGGATACCTGGAAAATTAAATTGTTTTGCTGTGTCTTACCCTTTGCAGCACTAGAGATTTTGCAAGATCAGCCTTTCAGTGGGGCTATTGTTACCTGTAGAGAGGCTATATCCTCTTCATCAACACAAAAAAGCATAGCTGCAGAGCCAAGACTGAAATCCTGGTCCTGTGGAGCCAAAAATGTAGGCCTCTATCACTTGAGCTAAAGGAAGAGCTCTTAGCTGTCAGCTATAAAGGGACCCTTCTGCCTATGGTGCAACCAGTCAATAGAGGACAACATATTTACACACATATTATATGTATATATTCCCCAATTCTGTTCCTATCAAAGTCAATTAACATAATGGGAGCAGGATAGACCCCTACGATCCATACACACACAAAAATGTTAATATGCTTGATTACAACCAATGTAAAAATATTTTAAGGAGATTTAACTACAGTGAAACCCTGCTATAACGCGATGATCGGGGTCCAAAAAATTCAATCGCGATAAATGTGGGGTCGCGTTATAGCGGGGTTACGAAAATTTACCATTTCAAGCCGGTCAATTTCTCTTGGGCAGAAAACGACTTGCGTTTGTGAACTGCCCATAATGGTAACTGAAAGGCTGTAGCAATAATTAGTGACAGCACAAGCTAATCAACCTATTAAACGAGCCAGAACCAGCCTGAGAATGGCTGGGTTTGGACTTTGAAAACCGGAGTTTTGGGACCTGGCAGACTGGGGCTGGAGTAGCTCTTGAGAGATCTGTACAAAGGCGCTCAGCCGACTCCCCTCCACCCAGAGAGCTGATTGCAGTGTTTGACACTGAGGAGTTGCTGATATTCAGAGTGGAGTTCCTGCCACTGTTTCTGTAGCATCTCTCCCAGCTGTCAGCCTGCTCCAGCAGCAAGGGCGCTCAGCCATGCAGCGAGAGAGGGAAACACTTGGGGAGAGCAGGGGAGACGTGCAAGGGGCAGAGGAAGAGCGAGGAGCAGCTGGGGAGGAGAACGGCTCTTCTTGCCAAAAGGGGAAGCGGGGGTAGGAGGGAAGAGGCAGTGGGGAAGGCACATTCCTTTTTTTTTCTTTTTTTTTTGGTTCGGCGGCGTTCAGGCCGCTTTTTTTTTTTTTGGCTTGGGGCGGCTGGAGCCATCTTATGATCGTGTTATATCCGAATTCGCATTATCGTGGGGCGCGTTATAGCGGGCTTTCACTGTATATTGAA
This sequence comes from Platysternon megacephalum, assembly GCA_003942145.1. Classification (NCBI taxonomy): domain Eukaryota; kingdom Metazoa; phylum Chordata; order Testudines; family Platysternidae; genus Platysternon; species Platysternon megacephalum. The sequence continues at coordinate 1,879,039 of QXTE01000106.1, forward strand.
ATTTGGTCAAAATATCAAATCAGGGTTATGTTTTTAATGACTTGTGATGCAAATTTTTTGTTGCAAACTTTGCAGAAATATTCTTTTTCACATTCAGATTTAATCTTGCAATTTTCAGGCCAAATCAATTTATCAAACCAAAGTTATAGGAAGATTATGCAGCGCTTTATCACAGAACCTGGTTGCAACCTTAACTATGTAGAGGATAGTGTATCTGCATAATGCAGACTTTGTAGTTTTTAATCTAGAGTGCTTTAGAATTATTATATTTTTGTTAACACAAGAGGATAGGCCCGCATAGTTCTGATTCACATACATGTATGGTAATAATTGAAGTTGTTTTTAACACTTAAAAACAATTTTTTTTAAATGTAAGCACTTGTTACCAGAAGTATAGTGTATCTCACCATTTCTCACTTTGATTATCTGCAAATCCAATGCTTTTTAAAAAAAAATCTGAAACTCATTTTACTTTTCAGCGAAGATTTAGAAGCAGAGTGCTGTGAGATCCTATGTTACTGGGACCTTTTATAAGTCATTTACAATCCCCTCCTTATTATATTATGTATCTTTTAATAGTTAAAGCTAAAACTACATTTGTCAGCATAAAATAAGTACATTTGTGATGTGACGTTAAACTCATGGTTTGTCACTTACTGAGGTAGTTTACAACACTGAATCATCTGCCATCGATATCCCAGTCATTATTACAAATGATCAAAGTTCTATTATAAATCAAATTAGTATCTTAGATGTCTGTATACTAATGCGAGAAGTATGAGGAATAAGCAGGAAGAACTCAAAATGCTAGTAAATAAACACAACTAAGACATAGTTGGCATCACAGAGACTTGATGGGATAATACACATGACTGAAATATAGAAGGGTACAGCTTGCTCAGGAAGGACAGGAAGGGGAAAGGGAGGAGGTGTTGCCTTATATATTAAAAATGTATACACTTGGACTGAGGCTGAGATGGAAATAGGAGACAGACTTTTTGAAAGTCTCTGGGTAAGGATAAAAGGGGTAAAAAACAAGGGTGATGTCATGGTAGGGGGTCTACTACAGATCACCTAATCAGGAAGAAGAGTGGATGAGGCTTTTTTTAAACAACTAACAAAATCATCCAAAGCACAGGACTTGGTGGTGATGGGAGACTTCAACTACTCAGACATCTGTTTGGAAAATAACACAGCAGGGCACAGATTATCCAACAAGTTCACGGAATGTATTGGAGACAATTTTTTATTTCAGAAGGTGGAGAAAGCTACTAGGGGAGAGGCTGTTCTAGATTTGATTTTGACAAATAGGGAGGAACTGGTTGAGAATCTGAAAGTGGAAGACAGCTTGGGTGAAAGTGATCATGAAATGAGGAGTTCATGATCCTAAGGAATGGTAGGAGGTAGAACAGCAAAATAAAGACAATGGATTTCAAGAAGGCAGACTTTAGCAAACTGATGGAGTTGGTAGGTAAGATCCCATTGGAAGCAAGTCTTAGGGGAAAAACAATTGAAGACAGTTGGCAGTTTTTCAAAGAGACAGGCTTGAAGTAGCTCCATCATCTAGAGTATCTCAATACTAAATTGAAACATCTCTATGATAAATCATTCATTTTATCAGTCCCAAATTAACACAGTACACTATATGCAGGGAGCCTTTAAAACCGTTATTGAATGTTACTATGTGGAAACAATGAGGTTTTACTGGTTAAGTACATTCTAATAGGCAAAATTGGAAGTCATTCTAATCCCGGTCAACTGATGTACAAAGCTCCTCCATGCAGGACAATGACATAAGTTTTGATCAGCAAATGGGCATGATTTGCTCTCAGATATGGACATCAATGCCCAGGATTCGTTTTTAGAACTTTTGGTTAATTAACAGGTTAATGAATGTTTCAGATCTTACCCAAATACACACTACAGTCAATTCTTATTAACTAAACTAAAATGTATTTAAAAAAACAACAGAGAAAGAGAATATGGTTAAAAGATCAATATACATACAGACATGAGTTCAGTCCATTGAGGTTCAGATTCATAGCAGAGATGGTGAGCTTTGTAGTTGCAAAGAGTTCTTTAGTATTCAGTTAATAGGTCATAGTCCAATGTCCAAATATCATATTCAGGATGTACCAGTATAACCGGGACCTCAGTCTTGTGACTCAAACTTCCCCTGATGAAGCTTAAGCAGATCTGAGATGGCAGAATCAGGACCCAAGAGTCTTTTTATACAGTGTTCTAGCATCCACTTGACCATGCAGTCCTGGTTAGTAAACAATGGCTTTTGATGTAATCTTTCGCTTAAACATCACCAGTAATTAGTTACACAAATTAACATAGGACAATTTATCCATTAGGCAGTCTATCACAGACTTCAAAGAGACATATAGGCAATGACATATTTTACCAAAGATTCATCTAAATGCTAATATTCCATTTTGATCTCTGAATCAATAGTTAGTGACAGACAGGAACTGTCCAATTACACGGGTAGCATCTAAGATACACACAATTAATATTACCTCTAACTTCTAAAATAGGTTTGCATTTCAAAATTCTAGCCTACTTAGCATGCAATGGCCCTAATTAACATTTCTAACATGTCTTTAAAGGTCGGCTTTGGCTCATTCAGCCTGCAAGCTGTTTAACCCTTTCTGGCCATGAGTTATATTTTATATAAGATTTGCTGCAATTATATAGCAGTGGTAGCAACAATGGTTTGCATGGTTATATTTTAATGAGACAATGTTACACAGGCGTCTATGCATACATAAATATTGTATGTACTAAATAAATACATATTAAGATGTACTTTGATTTATGATCTGTGTGGGAGGATCTTTGAGATTTCTATTAGCATTTGTGCAACAGAAGTTCTACTGGAGCAAGCATTTACACATACTCAGAGTTTTCAACAAGAAATGTGCTGGGGGGAGGGCTCTACTCACTGTAGGTGGTGCTGTCTCCTGGCGGTTCTGGCAAGGGTGATGGAACAATTTTTATAGTGGGAGTGCTGAAAGCCATTGAACCAAACTGTAAACTCTCTATATCAGTGGTGGGCAACCTGCGTCCCGTCGGGGTAATCCGCTGGCGGGCTGCGAGACAGTGTTTACATTGACCCTCCGCAGGCATGGCTGCCCGCAGCTCCCAGTGGCAGCGGTTCGCTGTTCCCGCCCAATGGGAGCTGCAGGATGCAGTGTGGGCTGCAGGGATGTGCTGGCCGCCGCTTCCCCCGGCCCCGCCCCCACTCCACTCCTTCCATGAGGCCCTGCCTCTTCCCACCCCTTCCCTGCCCCCATTCCAACCCCTTCCCCCAAGTCCTCACCCCAATGCTGCCCCCTCCCTGCCCCCAGGGGGTGCAGGAGGTGTGCAGGGTATGGCAGGGGGCTCAGGGCAGGGAATTGGGGTGTGGGGTGCAGGAGGGGTGAGGGGTGCAGCACGGGGTTGGGGTGCAGGGTGCAGCAGGGGGCTCAGGGCAGGGAGTTGGGGTGAGGGGTGCAGCAGGGGGCTCAGGGCAGGGAGTTGGGGTGCGGGAGGGGTGTGGGATGCGGCAGGGGGCTCCGGACAGGGGGTTGGGGTGCAGGAGGGTTGCGGGCTCTGGCCCGGCGCTGCTTACCTAGAGCGGCTCCGGGGTGGCAGCGCCACGCACTGTGGCCAGGGCAGGCTCCCTGCCTGCCTGCCCTGGCCCTGCTCCGCTCCAGGAAGCAGCCGGAGTCCCTGGGGTGGGGGGAGCAGGAAACGGTGCCATGTGCTGCTCTTGCTGCTCCTCCACGTACCTCCCCCAAAGCTCCCATTGGCCGCGGTTCCCCGTTCCCGGCAAATGGGAGCTGCGGGGGGCGGTGCCTGGAAGTGAGAGCATGGAGCCCTCTACTCCCCCCCCACCCGGAGCTGCAGGGACATAGTTCCAGCCGCTTCAGGGAGCGGCACGGGGCTCGTGGCGCCACGGGGTAGCAGAGGGGCGGGGGACGCGGGGAGCTTGGCGGGCCGCATGAAAGAACCCTGGGATAGAAGGTTATTTTACATTTTCCCCTCAAATAAAAATATTTAAGTTGCTGTTTATTACTTCCCAGCAATGTTTGCACTAATTTTTTTCTGATGAGTAAAGAATCACTAAGTTCAAGTTTAAGATGCAGCTGCTCCAACTCCCATCTCTCCTCCATTTTGTTCTATTCCTTCCTCTTTTCGCCTACCCTTTCATTCACTCACTCACTCCCCTTCCTTCCTCTTCATTGACTCACTGTCCCTCCTCATTCATTTCCATACCCTGCTTTTATATCCCCCTCTCTTCACCTCTCCCTTTAAGAAACAAAAGAATAGGAGAGGAGAAAACAGACCCAGCTATTTAAAAGTACCTATAGACAGAGGGAGAGAGAAAAAAGATGAGAAAAAGAAAAGCCTTGGGGAAGAGAAAGAAAAGTGAGAAAAAACCTGCCCTCCCCTGAAACCACCCGCATTGAAGGAGTTGTTGCTATACAGAGTGCATGACAGGCAGCAGCACAGTTAAGACAGAACACCTCTACCCAGCTGTTTCAAACATTGTAAAAGTGTAGTTGGAAAGTGGAGCCTGATTCATCATTTTCACCTGTGCAAAGTGGGTGTAACAAGCTATCAGGTCAGAACAGGATAGCATTTTGCCCTTCCAATAATGTAAATGATTACACAAGGTGCAGGTTAGCAGGCTCTAAGGATCAGATTTTAAAAGTATTTCAGCACCTAACTTCCACTGAAATCATGGGAGTTAGGTTCCTAGGCACTTTTGAAAGTCCTACTAGATGCCTATCTGCATCTAAATACCTTTAAAAAGCTAGCCCTGAGGCTCTATCCAGTGATGAGCTCCCAAAATCCTAAGAACCGGTTCCCTACCGGGTCCTCAGCGGCACTTTGACGGTGGGGGGGCGGCCTTCACTCGCTCCGGGTTTTCGGCGGCAGGTCCTTCACCTGGAGCGAGTGAAGACCCCCCCCCCGCCGCCGAAGTGCCGCCGAAGACCCGGTAGGGAACTGCGCGGTGAGTACAACCCCCACGTGCCTGTCTTCCCCCCGCATCCGACCCCCCCCACGTCCTGCCCCTGACTGCCCCCCTCAGAACCCACAACCCATCAACCCCCCCGCTCCTTGTCCCCTGACCACCCCCTCCCGAGACCCCCCACCCTAACTGCTAAAACCCACTTCATCAGATGCATGGAATGAAAAATACAGTAAGCAGTATATTTATCACAGCACACAAAAAGCTGGGAGTTGCCTTACCAAGTGCGGGGCAGTAGCGTAGCTAGGGGGGGAGCGGGGCAGCGGCCGCTCTCCCACTGAGCACAAGTGGCGCCTTTTCAATTTCTTGGCGCCTTTTTAATTTTTACTCACCCGGTGGCGCTCCAGGTCTTCGGCGGCACTTCAGCGGCGGGACCTTCACTCGCTCCGGATGTGTTTGGTGGCACTGAAGGACCCGCCGCCGAAGTGCTGCTGAAGACCCGGAGCGCCGCCCTGTCAGTAATAGCGCCGCCGGGTGAGTAAAAGCGCCGCAGCAGGTGGCGCCTTTTTTGGTGATCGCTCCCCCTGTTCGTTCCACCTGGCTACGCCACTGGGGGGTCAGTGCTAACGAGGCCAATTCAATTAAGGTGGAAGTGGCCTATTCTTAACAGTTGACAAGAAGGGGTGAATATCAAGAGAGGGAAAGTTACTTTTGTAGTGCTAACGAGGCCAATGCAATCAAGGTGGACGTCGCCCATTTCCAACAGTTGACAAGAAGGTGTGAGTATCAGCAGAGGGAAAATTACTTTTTGTAGTGACCCATCCACTCCCAGTCTTTATTCAGGCCTAATTTGATGGTGTCCAGTTTGCAAATTAGTTCCAGTTCTGCAGTTTCACGTTGGAGTCTCTTTTTGAAGATTTTTTGTTGAAGAATTGCCACTTTTAAGTCTGTAATTGAGTGACCAGGGAGGTTGAAGTGTTCTCCTACTGTTTTTGAATGTTACAATTCTTGATGTCTGATCTGTGTCCATTTATTCTTTTGTGTAGAGACTGTCCGGTTTGGCAAATGTACATGGCAGAGGGGCATTGCTGGCACATGATGACATATATCACATTGGTAGATGTGCAGGTGAATGAGCCCCTGATGGTGTGGCTGATGTGGTTAGGTCCTATGATGGTGTCCCTTGTCTATATATGCGGACAGAGTTGGCACCGGGGTTTGTTGCAGGGATTGGTTCCTGGGTTCGTGTTTTTGATGTATTGTGTTTAGTTGCTGGTGAGTATTTGCTTCAGGTTGGGAGGCTGTCTGTAAGCTTCAGGTTGGGAGGCTGTCTCCCAAGGTCTGTGAGAGTGAGGGATCATCCTTCAGGATAGGTTGTAGATCTTTGATGATGCGCTGGAGAAGTTTTAGTTGGGGGCTGTAGATGACGGCTAGTGGTGTTCTCTTACTTTCTTTGTTGGGCCAGTCCTGTAGTAGGTGACTTCTGGGTACCCTTCTGGCTCTGTCAATCTGTTTCTTCACTTCAGCAGGTGGGTACTGTAATTTTAAGAATGCTTGATAGAGATCTTGTAAGTGTTTGTCTCTGTCTGAGGGATCGGAGCAAATGTGGATGTATCTTAGAGCTTGGCTGTAGACAATGGATCGTGTGATGTGGTCTGGATGAAAGCTGGAGGCATGTAGGTAAGTATAGCGGTCAGTAGGTTTCAGGGATAGGGTGGTGTTTATGTGACCATCACTTATTAGCACTGTAGTGTCCAGGAAGTGGATCTCTTGTGTGGAATGGTCAGGCTGATGGTGGGGTGGAAATTGTTGGTGGGGTGGAAATTGTTGAAATCATGGTGGAATTCCGGGCCTCCTTCCTATGTGTCCAGATGATGAAGATGTCATCAATGTAGTGCAAGTAGAGTAGGGGCGCTAGGGGACGAGAGCTGAGGAAGCGTTGTTCTAAGTTAGCCATAAAAATGTTGGCATACTGTGGGGCCATGTGGGTACCCATAGCAGTGCCACTGACTTGAAGGTATAAATTGTCCCCAAATCTGAAATAGCTTTATTTATTTTTAATGTACTTGGTGGTGTGTTCTTTTATGCCTTATGCGTTTTATGCCTCATGGTGAAGCACTGTGTTCTGGTCTGTTAGTACCTTGGGTGTATATGAATTCTTTCCTGGGACTCCGTAATACGTATTTTGCTGGAGCAGGGAGAGCCAGGTAACATGATTTCACCACTAAATGTAGGCATGTGGGTTCTTTCAGGGCTTGTAAAGTCACTGAAGCTGTGATTCAACTATATAGTTGCTTTAATACTCAAAACTGTTCTCTCTCCCCACATAAGAAACAATATACTTAGGGTTGCCAACTGTCTAATCGCACAAACCCAAACACCCCTTCTCTGCCCCTTCCCTGAGGCCATGCTCCTGCCTCACCCCTTCTCACTCCATCTCCCCTCCCTCCATCGCTTGCTCTCCCCCACCCTCACTCACTTTCACCGGGCTGGGGCAGGGGTGTGGAGTGGGGGAGGGAGTGCGGGCTTTGGGCTGGGGCCAAGGGGTTTGCAGTGTGGGACGGGGCTTTGGGCTGAGCCTCGGGCAGGGGGTTGGGGTCCAGGAGGCTCTGGGAAGGAGTTTGGGTGCAGGAGGAGGCTCAGGGCTGGGGTGTGGGAGGGGGTGCGGGCTCTGGCCGGGCGGTGCTTACCTCAGGTGACTCCCTGAAGCAACCGGCATATCCATGCGGCTCCTAGGCTTAGGGGCAGCCAGGCGGCTCTGTGCACTGCCCCTGCTTACAGACACTGCCCCCGCAGTTCCCATTGGCTGAGGTTCCTAGCCAATGGGAGCTGCAGAGCCGGCACTCGGGGCGGGGGCAGTGCGCAGAGCCTCCCTGATTGCCCCTACGCCTAGGGGCCACAGGGACATGCCGGCAGCTTCCGGGAGCCACGCAGAGCAAGGGCAGGTAGGGAACCTGCCTTAGCCCCGCTGCGCAGCGGACTGGACTTTTGGCCTATTAAAATCCTGCGAATTGCTTTCAATAGCAACTAGGAGATTGAGGCCAATTCCCGGAGACTCTTGGCCAATCTGGGAGGGTTGGCAACCGTAAATATACTTAGAACACAGGGTATCACTGCAGTGTCTTAGTCCTCTGAAATAATTTTTTTTATATCAAAATTTAAGCAGCTTTTACTTAGCTAGAACAACACTTCCCTGAAGGAAGGAAAACAACAGAGTGGCTGAGTCTCCATAGAGGGCTGGATAAACTCCAGGAAAGGGAAGCTTATAAAAAGTACACTCCTGCTGTGAAATTCTCATTCTATGCTGAAATCACTAAAACAGATCAACATATACGCTTCTGTGTATATTTAACAAATATTTATTTAGTCTTTGCTGCTGACAGCTACACAAGTCTTACCAAATATGTTACCCCTGCTATGTTGAACACTGATACAAAGTCCCATGTTCAAGAAAGAGATAGTAACTTCACGCAGAGGGAGAGGAACTACTGACAAGTCAAACAGGAGGGGAGGTATGACTTCTGACCCTTGATTTGGACTCTCCAAGACAGCTTGCTTCAGAAGCCTTACTAGCTCTTTTATCAGAGATAACAGGATATGCTGAATTCTTAATGGGAAATTACCTCCCTGGTGTAGCTGATATTTCCACAGGGAATTTGAGTAACTCCATTTTAGTTTTGTGAATGCCAATACACATAGAATTAGTACATGATAGGTTGAAGGTATGCCGCAGTTTAAAAGTAAATGGAGTTTTTTTTGCTCAGACAATAGCCATATGTCTAATCCCTGGCTCAGAAGGGAGTTGTATATGGGTCTGAAGGGTGGGAAGGTTTTGAGGATTCACCCATCATTTTGCATGCCTGGGCCCAGAGGAAAGGTTTGAGTGAATTGTTTGGAAAGCATGAATCGGCCAGATCTGAGGAAGCTAGCTCCCATCAGTACATAAGGGAGTAGATATGTATTTTCCTGCCTCATTTAGTCTCTTATAAACATAAGATGGCATGCAATATTGCAAAGACTGACACAAGAAAATGCAAGCCAATGTACTGCTTTATTGGACTTCTTATGATGCATACCCAGGCATATGCCTTGCCAGACGAAGTTGGAGAACAAGCCCTCTAATGTGCTTATAACTCTTGGTTAGGAACAAGGGAAGCTGTCATAATAAGCATAGATAGATTTGAGGGAAATTAATAATTTCCATTAGATAATTCTTTCTACTAAAGAGACAGGCACCTTGACAGGTCCTTAGATTTTTTTTTTTTAAAAGATTGTTAAAAGTTGCAGGAGTGCAGGTTCCAAAACTGATTAGGGGATGGAGACATACTCTGCATTACAAAATGAACAAAGGATGTATAAGACTACTGGTGTTTCAGATTTGTCAGAATTAATGCTAATAGAACAAACTTTGCTTCCTTTAGTCAGATGCGGATATCACCAGTATAATCACCACAGGGAGAAAATTAACGAGATTTAACTTCCCTTTTAGGATCCATTTCATTTCAGAAAAATGTACATGAGGATTCAAGCAGTAAACTTGGGGAATAATAATATGCCAGAAATAACTAAAGATATAATTTGACATGTAGCCAAAATAGTTCCAACAGACTGCTCTGTCAGCACTGAGTGTGGACAAGAGAACATTAACAAATTGAGGAAAGAATTAACTTTTTTTTTTTTAAATTAGCACAAGCATAATGGAGCTGTCAGGTTTTTTTTAAAGTAACCAATTAAAAGGGGGAAATTAGTATTATATCCACTATTGCAATTGAAAAATCCATGCTTGATATTTGCACATTGCCTTTGAAAATGGAGATAAGATTGATAGATTATGAATGATGTGGGATTTTGTTACAAGTAGGCACAGCAAAAGCTGGGAAACCCTCATGTGAGAGATGACTTGTGAAAATCCCAGTGGCTGCTCAGGCTCCTAGAGCAAGGGCTACATTTTCAAAACTCCAGCACTGTTCTCCCTCACCTTTTGAAAAATCTCTAAGTGCTCAAATGATGATAGTTATTTATTTATCTGTATTACAATAGTGCCTAGAAGTCCCAACTGAGATCAGGATTCCATTGTGCTAAATGCGGTACAACTAAATAGTGAGAGACAGTTCCTGTGCCCCAAAGAATGTACAGTCTAAAAAGACAAATATGGGGGGAGTAAAAATAAGAGTAGTATTCCTGTTTTACAGGACAGGACTGAGGCACAGAGAGATTAAACGATTTGCCCACAGCCACACAAATAGTTTGTGGCACAGTTAGGATTTGAATTCAGACCACAGTCTAGTAAGTCCCCAGAAACACACCCAAATTGCCAACTCTGAAGATTCTTCGGTATATCTTTAAATGACCGAGTGTATGAAGATAAACTTCAAACAATGAAATGAATATGACAATGAAATGTCAAATTACACTGTGACTTCTTGTATCATAGTGCTAATTCAGTACATGAACACCAAAATACAGTGACCTATATATGCTACAGAGACTCTGAAGAATAGTTTTAAAACTTTGTATTTTAGTAATGTATATAACAAGATTACTTAAATAACATTTTTTTCAGAATTGTCTATTAATATGAGCATGGCCTCTAGGCTTTATTGGAATAGAAATAACATTCTAAAACTGCATTGCAACTTACGTATATTTGTTGTGTATATTCAACATCACAAGGAAGTGGGAAGGAATAGAGGAAATTACTTTTCAGGGGAAGAATTTTTCTGAAAGTGAATTTTCACACTACAAAATTAGCTCTTTTAAGCAGAAATCTTAGAAGATTAGCAACTCAGGACTTTCTTAGGAATATGTACAATATGGCTTGAATATGAACAAAAATAAAGTGAAGTGGGCATAAGTAGGATGGTAAAGTTTGGAAGGTTTCATATTGGGTTTGTTCTTAAATCTCTTTTTTGTTCAGAAGCTTTCCTGGAAAGTCTGTCTGCTACAACATTCTTCAAAGGGGAGTTCCACATCAGGATTGCAGTGCAGGTCTCACTGCTTTGCAATGTACAAAAATGTAACTAGTCAAAGCTTGGGTTTCAATGTTTTTAATAACCGCAAAAGCATACAAAGTAAGGATTAGACATTATTGTGAATAACAAGAATATCCAGAGCTAAATATATATATTTTCAGGCCATATTCCAACCTCTATTTGTGGTTTCAAAGGTACCATTTCCTGGATGCAGGTTTTTCCATAACTGCCACTGCAGGATTTCTTGCACTTCCCTATGAAGCATCTGATACTGGTCACTGCTGGTGATGTGATACTGGACTAGATAGACGACTGGTCTGATCCAGTATAACAATTCCTATGTTCCTGGATTGTCCACTTCATCTCCCTATAAATGTAGGATTGTTCCCTACATTACATGTGCTAGCATTTGGTTTGGTCCAGGCTACTTTTAGTTTACTCCAGTGTGCCTGGTTACAGCTGAGCTAATGTGTGTGTGTGTGGAGAGTTTTCTTCCCACTGTAACAAGAGACATGAATTCTACTGCCTTGTACACTGGGCTGAACAGGAATCGGTGAAACTCCAGATGTCTGAAAAAGTGCTTCTCTACCCCCAAAGAGAAGCACAAGGCCTGGTCAGTGCTAACTGGGATTCTGCCTAACCCATTTGGGTACAAGGTGCAGCCCAGTGGCCCCTGAGCAACAGCATGTGGAAAAATTTAGCACTGTGAGGTTGTCCCAGCCTGTTGCTAGCAAGCTGCATATATACATACGTACACATGATCCAAGATTGTGTAGGTACGTCACCCATGCCAGGGATTGGGGACCCTCCAAAGGGCTTGGATAATTCCCAATAGCAGGGGCAATCTCTACCCCTTGTCAATAAACCCCTTTCTAGGTCTCAGATACCACCAGAATACACCAAGCCAAGTCTTAAGCAGTAGTATTAAATGCAGGCTCCATAAAACAGCTAGTCTGGACTTGCAACAAGAAAAATGGCATATATAAATATTGTCAGGCAACTTAACAATGGGATCTCATGGGGAACCCACAGGATTCTTTTAACTCCCCAAAATAACTGACCACCCCCAACAAACCCCTTTGTTTTCAGTTTAAACTGATTTTTACCGAAAAAATCCCGTGTGTTACAAAAAGTATTTGTTTTTTTCTGATTTTCACTGTACTTTTGTATCATTCAAATATATAAACATAATTTTATTAGAAAAATATAATACATTGCATGAGATATATGTATTATGAAAATACATTAGTCTGTGTATATGCAAAGATGCCTGCTGAAGTAAGGCTATGTATTAGTTTGGAAGATACACACAATAAACAAACAGGCATGCATGCAAGCTCTGAAGTGTGTGCACATCTGAATGTAATGATGACTCTCACACCCACCACGTACACAGTTCAAGCTGTTAGTCGATAATGGTTTAAAGACACTAAAATGGGAAGAAAACAAAAATCTGTAGCAGAATATGTTTCAAAACACAAGGAAGTATTCAAAAGCTTTAAACAAACAAAAACAGGAGAAAAGGATGAAGTTGAGGGTATGCGCTGCAAATGGTGTGGCCCAGCTATTAAATGTAAACATTTATAGGCTAATAGTTCTAAGTCTACAACAGTAAACTGTTTATTCAAATGAAAAGTTTTATTTGGGGATTAGAGATATATTGGTTTCTTAAAATTCAGAGGTGGCATTGTGTTTTAAATTCTGTTTTATTTCTGCAGCAAACCACATTGAATTCCATTCTTCAAAGCATTAATCTACTGAATACTCTTCCCCTGTCCTTCCGTCCACCAAAATAAACCCCTATATTTACCCAGAAAAATTATGAATAGTTTTCCCACTGATTTTCGCCTTTTTTTGTTGGTGTAGTAATAAACACTGATAAATTCCTGGGAAAAATTAAAATAAAAACTGAAAATGAAGGGCCCTAGTCCTGGTAGGATTAAGTTAGTGAAACTGTCCTATAGGAATGTGCAACAACAGTGACATCTGGTGTTTAGAGCTCAAATGGCAAGCTCCAAACCATCCTGTTATGTATCAGAGGGGTAGCCGTGTTAGTCTGGATCTGTAAAAAGCAACAAAGAGACTTGTGGCACCTTTAAGACTAACAGATGTATTGGAGCATAAGCTTTCGTGGGTGAATGCCCACTTCGTCAGACGCATGTTATGTTATGTTGTTTATGTATAGACTCAGCAGCAGACCATACTGAGACAATTCTAACCAGGATGTGGCCCCTCAGCTCTTCCCAGATAAACCTGCTTTATTTAGACCTCACTTCCTGTCACTACCAGGGACTACATCAAGGGCCTTAAAACATATTCCTGTGCAGGATAATGGAGCTTAGGTAGCAACCGTTACTAGTATTATCATTTCATTATTTGTGTTACGGTAGTGCCTAGGAGCCCAAGTCATGGTCCAGGACCCCACTGTGCTAGGCACTGATCAAACAGAAGAAAAGATGGTCATAGCCACATGGAGGTTACCATGCCACAATGGCATGGATTCCATCATGCCCCTATGATTTAGTCATATTACAGTAGCATCCACAGTGTTCTAGGCAGACAGCAATACACAGTGCCTGCTCCAACAGTCAGAATGTTCAGAATGATGATTGGTATGTGTTTTGTTAGCTCCATGTTTATCTCCAACTGCCCCTTTATCGAATCATTGTTAGTTTCTGTTGCTCTTTCAATAAAAAGTGAAATTGTAGCGGGGTGGACACCCGCTCCTGCCTGGAAGGGCTTAAAAACAGCCCTGGCAAGGGCTGCAGCTCTAAAAGCTGCTAGGCTGATGGGGAAGCAGCCGCAGCTGGGCCACACCCTAATCAGGGCCCAGCTGGCCCTATAAAGGCTGGGAGCCAGGAGCAAGGACTTAGTCTCTCTCTGCCTTCAGAGAGAGAAGGGCCTGGCTGCATGGAGCTAAGGACAGGGTACCTGAGTGGAGCAGGGCTGGAGAAAGGCAGAGGAGCTGGGGAGCTCCAACTTGGAAAGCACCAGGCTGCAGCCTAGCAAAGGCCAACAGGTACTGGGAGTTGCAGAGGGAAGCCCATGGGCTGGCAAAGGCAGCAGGTCCAAACCCAACCTGGCCTATGATGAGTGGCTGACACTGCAGTCTGCCCCAGGGTGCGGGGGCTAGTTGGTGACTGGCAGTAGCCCATGACTGAGGCAAGGTGGGGATAGTGGGTGGGGGTTCCCCTGGGAGGGGGAGACGCAGAGAAAGGGGCACCGGGGTCCGGGAGGGACATGGGGGGGCCAGAGGACAGGCAGATCACCGGCCTGCAGAGGGCACTCCAAGGCTGGAACGAGCTAATTCCCTGAGAGGACCAGCAGGAGGTGCTGCAGGGGTGAGTCTGCTCCTCTACAGAAATGGAACCCAGCTTAATTTGGGAAAACACCACAACCATGATTTGAAAGCATATGACCATATGAAAACACCCACTCCAGAGTATGTTGGGCAGTGTCCTTTGCCTCAGTTTCTCACCTTGTCCTTTTGCCTCAGTCTGACAGACATGTCACTCCCCTCTTCCTCCACTGCATCCCCACCCCCCAGTTGCTGTCCTTGGTCAGCAAAAACCCAGAGTTCAGAGGTGCATTCAGGTGAGTATTTTGAAAGTTCCAGCTGAAAAGCAACTCCAAAATCAACTGCGCAAAGCGGTAAGTAATTTGACTCAAAGGTGATGTCATAGTTTATCAAGCAGTCCAGTTCTCAAAAACACATGGTTTCACAACTCTTACCAACAGGCTCTGGTGGAATGTCATCAATGCCTGCAGCAGCTTTCCTGTATTAACACTTTCCAACTGAAAGATTTGGTTTATCCTACAGGCTTCCTGAAGGATTGAATGTAGAAAAATCAGGGAACTTTTGTTCACGGGATCACTGTATATATGATAGAGGAGTTTGGCATTGCAGTTTCTTTCTTTGTCTTTGGCTAGCTGAAAGTGTAGCCTCAGTTCGTCGAACTGATCAAGAACCCTGTTCACACAGAGACTAATGGAAAGCCAGAAAAGCTGCAGTATCTTCAATAGTGCTTCGCCGACATTAATAGTAGCGTAGAGGTGATGGTATGATTTCTGGCGCAGAGTGCTGTGAGAAAACCAATTGTATGTTTGTGAAATCATATAATCAATATTTCGAGGAAACAGTGTAATTGCTTTCAATGAACGAAGTTGCAAAGAATGACACACATTTATAAACACAATGTTTGGATGACGATCGCAGAGCCTGGATACCAAAGAGGTTTTTTTTGCCACACATTGTGTTGCAGCCATCAGTAGCTAGACCGATTGAATTACGAATCTGCTTATTGTTCTCTTTAAGAAATGCCACTATGTGATGCATTCAGCATCTCCGCCCAGTGTCGTGGAAGAACCCCCTAGGCAGTAATTTGATCAAAGACTCAAGCCTGAGGCCCATTTATTGAGCTCATACACACCAACGCGTTGGGGGTAGCAGACTTTCATACTGCGCCCCTGAGCAAAGAATTACACACACATTTAAAGGGCAAAACCGCAATTACATAAAACCGCAAGCGCATTACAAATGCATCACGCTATGGGGTACTTTCCGGAGTTGTCAACAATCTTCCCAGTGGTGTAACATGAGAGAGGGGGTTTCATCAGGTATTTTCCATCAGTAATTTCCAAAGCGTTCCGGACATGGGGAAACAGTACACCATGTTTACCATTAGGCTTCATTGGGGTTTCATTGGGGTCCAGGGGAGGGAAGGGGGGCATTACAACAGGATGGTGTGGACATACAGGGGGGTACACGAGGGGGGTTACACAAGGGGGTACAGGGTTACGCAGTCAAAAGGTTACATTGTTTATACCTTGAGCAATGCCTTTGTTTCAACAGTATAGATTGCAGATATATTCCAATACAATGTTCCAATACTTTCCAGCTTGGCAAATAGCATAGCAGATACATTTCAATTCTTATGCATTATGGCCTTAAGCAATTACATATTGCAAATAGTTCTTTTCCTCCCC
>QXTE01000106.1:1894998-2016154 GCA_003942145.1 Platysternon megacephalum
CCCCCCCCCCCCCCCCCGAGTACAGCTTAGTTTGGTTCAGGCTTTTGTTTGTGGCTGACACAGGGGACTGATATATGGTAGGCCTGGCCAGGGCCTTCAGGGGAGGGCTGTGTTGGATGAGGGGGTGCTACCGTGGGGGTAGAGGGATAGGGGGGTGGGGGGTGACTTTTTCCACACCAGTAAAGTGATCATGCCACCAAACATTGACAAAATTTGCTTTTGTGTCTTACTGTAGTACCTCAGAACCACACACAACTGTTTGTTGGTTGTTGTATTGGTTATTTCGTCAATCAAAAGCAAATATGATGAATCTTTTATGTCTGTCATAAGTTTGCGCTGCATCGTAGGGCCAAGAACACTTTTTACCAGTTCTGTGCATTGTGTTCAGTGCAAACATACGTCCTTCTTAGACAGCTCAGCTACTATAGGTTCAAGTTGGTCTATGGAGAGAATACTTGAGTGACAAGCCATGTAAGCGGCTAGTGTAAGCTTGCCAGTTTTCAGTGAATTATCAACATGTACTGACTTGATTCCGGAGTCAAACAGGGTTCTTGAATTCAAAAGTGGGGTAATATTCCTTATGTGCAAACAAGATATCTATGATATGTTTGTAATTCACATTTGCCGTATTTACACATGGCTTTTGATTCGTCCCCAGGTACACTCCTTATCCATTGTTTTAAGAGATTCTCATTCCCAATCTTTGTTGTATTTCTTTCCGTACTTCGCTCACTTGCCACGATGCATGACTGACTAGGTGGATAGTGACAACAATGACTTAGGTGGCTACAAATTAAATAATTTTTAAAATTTAATGTAGTTGGTAACTACTTATGCACTTTACTTTCTGTATTTCTCTAAGTGTAGACAATGAAAAAAAATCAGTTCTACTACTTTTAATTCATTTCACTTTCAGTGTCCTAGTGCTCTGGGGGTGTAGGTGCACAGGCAGGGGTGAAAGTGGGCCGGTATGGGCCAGTATGGTGTACCGGTAAGCAGTGGCCGGCGGTACCAGCCTGTACGCAGCCGATGTTAAAGCGCTGCTGCGGCAGCGCTTTAACGTGGCTGCCCCTTTTCCACCCCCGCCACCGATGGGGGTGGGGGAGTGTAAAAGGGGCAGCTGTCCCGGGGCCTGGTGATTTAAAAGGGCCCGGCGCTCCCAGCCACTGACACCCCTCCAGCCCCGCCCCTTCTGTCTGAGGCCCCGCCCCTTCCAGGGGCCAGAGCCGGGCCCCATACCAGTAAATCTTACGTGTTACTTTCACCCCTGTGCACAGGAATCTTTATCTAAGGACTATTTTCAGTCAGATATGTAGCCTTTTAAAAAAGGTTTTGGAACCTTTTTAGTAGTCTATGGTTTTATAATTTTGTATATAAAAAAATAAATCATAGGTTCTAGAAGTAGGGGTGCTGGGGCACCATGGATAGCAGCACCATGTGGCAGCATGGATCTATAATGAACAAATTTTGGCAGCCAAATCTTGCAAATTGTTCAGATTGGCTTGGGTTTCTGTGCACTGAAGGTTTATACAAATAGTTATGATAAATACAAAGGATTAAGTTGGAAGAAGGTTTCTAGTGTGTTGCTGTAAGGATTTGATAGAGTAACCATCACCTCAGTGAAATTCACAGATGGTACTCAAGTTTGTGAGACTCTGCCACCCTCAGAAATATTAAAGAGTAAGTACAACAGGAGCTAAGATTACTTACCAGCTGGAAGAGAAGGACATACAGCACAGCAGACACACAGCTGCAAAATGGCTGCTTGAGGGCGGCAGTTGCTTGTATCTGCACATATAAAGGACCAGCAGCTCCTCAAAAGGTATACTGGGAAAAAGGTCTTAGAAAAGTGCAACCCTTGGGAGATTTTGGTAAGATTAAGGCATTCACAGGGGAATGAGTGTTTGTCTGTAACAGCTCATATGGATCTACCTGGTAACCTGACCCAAAACCCATTGTATGCAAAAGGAAAGACTCTCACAGACAAGTGGGACAAAATGGCAGAATAAATGGGCACATTGGGATATTGCCATTCACTACAAAATTAGGGAGTTGGAAAAAAATCGGGAAAGTTTTAAGTGTAATTTAAACAATATGTATGTTTAAATACATTATGTTTAACAGTATGACAGTACATGCTTGTTTCTTCACAGCAGGGAAAAATTACAGGTGGTCATTCTGCAGTGCTGATCTTGCATCCTGAAACTTCCAGCTGGGCTGGCTGTGAGGATAATTATCCTTGTCCTGAATGTGCTGGGGGCAGTAGCCCCCTTCCCAGCATGGGCAGCGGGTAATGGAGGCTGGGAGAAGCAAAGCCTCTCCAAACCTCTGCTAATGTTCCCCACCACAGCCCCAGGGCTGGGCCGCAGCAGGGCTCAGAGCTCCTTTAGGCAGTCCAGGCTAAGGGCTCGGCCCCAGTGGGCTGGCTGGGGTTTGGGGCTGTGCCAGCAGGCTTTGCCAGCAGGCTGGTGTAGGGGGGAGGCGGAAGGGGCAGGGCCTCGGGTGGAAAGGGTGGGGCCTCAGGTGGAAGAGGTGGAACAGGAGGCAAGCCTCCCCGAATGGGGGGGTGCACGTGCTGCCCATAATCCCCAGCTTGAGCAGCCCCAAAGCCTTGTCCTGACCTGCATCCCAGACATTCTTAGCAGGGCTGGGGCAAGGGGTGCATTCTGCCCATCTAGGCACACGATGGGTGGGGGGCGAGGGAGACCCCGACATCTATCCCCCCCAGGCTCTGTGCAGATTAGGAAGCTCCCACAGCTGCTCCATGGGTGGGGGAAGGGCAGCACAACAGCTGCAGAGCAGATGGCAGCAGAACGGAGCAGGGCAGTGGGGGTGAGGGACTAAAGGGCAGCGCAGCAGCAGCATCTTCCATACATGCTGCAAACGTCACTCAGGGGGAGGGACGACAGCATGGGGCATCTCAGCAGGGGGTGGGGCAGATCAGGAAGCTCCCTCCTGACTCCCTACCAGTGCAGCCAGCGGCAGCAGGGCAGCAAAATAGCCCAAAATACCTCAACCCGCAACTGCTAAAAAAAACCCATGACTGTCAGTTATAAATAGCCTGATTGGGCTAGAAAACCATGACCCAGTGCTCAAGCTCTATCAATATCAGACCAACACGAAGCTCCCAACTGAACATTGTTTTCTGTAACCAAAAAAAAAAAAAAAATTTTTCAGAATTCGAAAAATATCTTCTGTTGTTGTGTGTGGGCAAACAACGACAATTCACCAAGTCTTCAACCACCTAATTATAAAAAATATACTAAACGCATGAAAGAAGATTAGCCACACCATCAACATCTGTTGCTTCATTGACCTGCAAGGCAATATACGACTCAATTGCAAGCAAGAGACACCAGGTGTTTTTCCACATTATCGCTCAATGTCATGTATTCTGCTAGATATCATGTTGTTCTCCAGGGGAATAATTTCTAATGGCTTTCCTTGCTTCTCTCCTAGTTATGTTTGCCATAAACTTGGTTGCGGGAAGAATCAGTTTTTCAGCAATTGTGTGCGATTTTCCAGCCTTAGCAATTTTGTAACTAACTGGTTTCCAGTCTTCAATTCATACAATTTTTGTTTAAAAAAATTCTACACAGCATGTTTTGTAGCTAAATGGTGGTGGAGTTTGGCTGTTTTTTTTTTTGTTTTTTTTAACACATTAGAAAGCACATTGTAACATAAACCACACTGTGGCAACTGTATGACACAGGGAAATCCAAATTTAATGTAAAGTTCATCATATTTCCTGTTCTTCATTGTGCTTTGTCATATTCTGTATATTTATGTTTCACCTCAGTGACAATTATTGATGATGATTCCCTATCACTAACTACACTTTTGTTGTCACTTTGATCCTCATTGATTTCATGTTCTGTTTCAATAGTAGATAAATTTGTATTCTTAATGCTTCCACTTTTTAACTACTTATCCTTTTTTGTCAGATTATCTTTATTTTTATTTTAACTAATATTATTTTGTGGTGTAGTACTGAATGCTCAAATACTGGTTCTCCCGCCCTTGCCAGCATGGGAATGCCCCGCCAGCATGACCTCTCATGCATGGTGCGTGTGAGGTCACAGTGTGTGAAGGAGGCAATTTGAGAACAAAATGACATACTTCATGCAGCAAAAATGCTGGAATGCCGTCCCATCACATTCTGGCCCCACTCCAGTAATCTGGCTCAAAGGATGGACCCCTGCATAACCCACAGTGGACCCCAAGGGTCTGGTAACCCCACTTTGGGAATCACTGCTCTAGGGCAGTGATTCCCAACCTTTTCTCTGCCACAACACACCTTGAGACCTTAATATTTTGAGGCAAATCACCATATTTTCTCCAAATGAACTCTCCCTCTTATTGCTTCTGTTTAAGCTGTTCCCACCCTTGCCATCCACCATCTGTGTAACATTATTAACTTTATTGTACAGACTGTGACAAGTATTTTCAGTTGACTCACACATTCACAAGAACAAGATGCCAAATAAAAAAATTAATTGTTTTATACGATGAACAGCAAATAATACAACAGTTGTACCAATCAAGAAACATCAACTAACAATATTATTATGTATCAAGACTTATGGGATTAATTTTTCATCTTTGAGGCCCTTCCCCTTTTATATGGCTTTGGAAGTGAGCAACATCAAATGCCAAACTCCAAGTCAGAGATCCAAGCCTAGCATTATCTGACACGGAATGAAACTCCGAAATGCTGCCCTGAACCCGATAAACAGAGTGGTGCTGCATGCTGTGATTCACAGTCTGTGATGAATGACCACAAATTATATAAAAAAATTAAAAATAAATAAACTTTTAATGAGACATCTGAGCTTGTCTTGATGCGCAGAGTAATTTAATCCTGGGAGGAAATGTTGACAGTGCCACTCTGAGCTCTTGCTCCAACTCAGATGCTCTCTTAGTTTGTTCTTGATGTAAGTCAGGCTTGGAAAACTTAACTTGCACAGGTATGTTGTTGAAAAGGGCAACAGAATGGAGATAGCATGGTCAGAGATTACAGGATATTCACCTCCCACCTTCAACCAGAAAGAGTCCAATGATGTACTACCAAACTTTATTTTCAAAGTGCAGTCCATCCTTAATTCAGCAAGCTGACCTTGAACTGTTATTGTAACGTTCTTAGTGTTTTGCAATGCAGAGAAACTCCAAAGATCTCGGACCCAGTCGAAATCTTCTATATTAATTGAAGAAAAATATGAACTGAAATTTTCTTCCAGACTTTCCAAATGCTCAGATGACGTTGACTAAAATACTGGCAGCAGGATCTGCTGCATTTGCCAAGGGGAACATCTCTGTTGTTCCTTTTGCTACTTTTTCACACCTGAGGGCTAATTTAGACCTAAACTCGTGCAGTTTATCTGTGTTGCAGAGAAGATGCTCATTTTTACCTTGCATTTTCTAGTTCAGTTCACTGAGGTGACAGAATATATCAGCCAGGTAGGCAAGCTTTATGCACCATGGTACATCAGCGATCAAGTCCATGTACATTGATATCTCCGAAGTTAGGAACATTTTGATCTCTCTGAGCTCATACAAGCATGAGAGAACTTTTCCACGGGAAAGCCAGTGTACTTCAGTGTGCAAAACTAAATTCTGGTGCTCTGCTCCCATTTCCTTACACAGCAAGGAGAAAAGGCGTGATTTTAAGGGCAACAATTTTATAAAGTTTAAATTCTATGTGTATGAAAGTCAAAGTTAGAGAAGTAAAGGCTGAACACACAAAATTCATTTCTGCAAATTTTATGGAAGGAAGCTAATGTAAGAAAAAAAGAAACGTGGTTGATCAGAGATACTGAAGTTGTAAGAAGCTGCAGGATTTTCTCTAAAGACTTAAGAAGCTAAGTCTGAGATCTAAGATTGGTATGTGCCCCACATTAGACTTTTTCCTATTTATTACTGAAGACATAAAGATAAATGCATACTGTGGCAAAGTTGCTGCTCCAGCACACACCCTTGTGTCTGGATATACTGCTTCAGCAACTTGCCTTAGTTTTTCTCCACTGTCCTTTGGCCTACTCCAGCTGTAGGAGTGACCTGGTCTTCTGGCCAGACAACTTTACCAAGTTCAACCCCTTCAGTGGCCTCAGGGTCTTTTATCAAAAATCCAACCAAAAATATGAAACCAATCAAATCCTCAGCCCAGCCAGACTCAGCAGGCTGACTGCTCCTCACAGGTACACCGCAACTGCTATAATGTTTCCCAGTCCCTAATCCCAGGCACCTATGCCTCCAACAACCCTACTGGCCCAGGGCTGGCACATTTCTCCACTGGGGTTCATGCTGGCTGCAGCTCATCAGGTTTCCTGTCTCCAGCCAGGCTTCCGGCTCACCCTGGGAGCAGTCTGTCTGCTCCTTTCCCCTGTCTGCTTCTCAGCCTTCTTTCAGGCTCTTGCTACCTCCTCTTCTCTGGGTCTCATCTCCGAATGGGCTCACCCAGCTCTTTATGGAAATCTCCAGCTCTCCTCTAGCTGGATCTGATAACTAAGTTGAGCCACATGATCAGAATCAGTTGTTGGGAGAGGTGGGAGTCAGCTGATCCATCAAAAGCTGAACCTTAAAGGGCCCAGTCAGCCTGTGACACATGCATTAAGTAAAAGTTAATTTTTGCTCTGGCAGAAGAGGTGGAGGGGCTTGATTGATAGTTGAAATCTCTGGAAGAAATAAAGGAGTCCAACTGCCCAGGAAGCATAATTCAAATAGAATAACCAACAGGGTTTCTGCTGCCATGTTTCTGTTGCTCAATGCGCAAGTAATTCAATTGCATTTGTACACATTTCCTCTTTGCCTTCTCTTTTAAGTTCCTTTCTGGCTGCTCACAAGAGTCGCTATTGTGCTTTGTTCCTCTCTCTGTTCTCTGCACCACAAACCACATGTGCAAAAGTACTGGCTGGCACATACTGCAGAAAGCTCCTATTTCACGTGAAGCACGGGGAAGTGTAACTTGCTTGTGTGCAGAAGGATTTCTTTTGTGACAGTGCACCCTCCTAGCCCACAGTGGAAAATTGTCAAATCATCCCAGCGTCTGAAAATGAGTGCTGGAGAATAGAGCTGAGAGAGACGATGTATGTGGATTTGTGCGTGTAGATTTGTCCCTCTGCATCTTAATCTCTGGGTGGTCTCATCCACTCACATGGTTTCAGGTATTCTCTATGCTGATGACTCACAAATCCACACCTTCCGGCCTTTGCCAGTCCTGCATTTCAGACCTTCACTGATATGCCTTGGTGGATGACTCACCAGCAGTACAAGCTGAGCTTTTTATTTTTCCTCCTTAATCCTCTCCACTGCTGCCTTTCTCCGTGACTGTTCACAACACTAGCATCCTGCCACTCAGGATCACAGTCAGTCAGCCCTCACACCCCATCTAGGTGCTGACTAAATCTTCTTGCATCTTCTCTCCCAAGAATCAAAATCAGTCTTTCACTCTGTCCTGATGGGTAAAACACTTGCCCTCATGCTTGTCTCCTTCCTCAATTGCTGAAACTTCCTTCTCTGCAGCCAACTGATGTCCTAAAAGAGTTGCATTTTGGATGAATGGGACAAAAATGAGATGAGATCTTCCTCACCACATCACTCTTCTATTGAGTCTGTCCACTGATGCCCCCTTGTCCATGTATAAAACCCTATGAATGTAACTTCTGGCTTATCTGCCCTGCTGTGACCTGGCATCCATCCAGACTCTGCATTTAATAATAAATAATAAAATAATAATAATTTATAAATAATTAATATCAATAGTGATAAACATTTTAGATACTTTTTAGAACCAATTTTTCAGTTTTATTCCTTTACATAAACTCTCACGCTACACTCATCATGCTATTTATGTGATTATGCTCTTTACACTATTTTATGTTTCCACTGCCAATTTTGCAAAGTATTTTTGGTGGTTAGGGCAACACCCACCTTGCTTCACTAATGATGCCAGCCTTGTTGCCCAATTCATTTCCTTCTTCTGTTTCCACCTGTACATCTTTTTCCAGGCTGTCCTTATATACATAGCATAGCTTTCCAATCTGAGTATGCCAGAACCTCTCCATCTGCTCACTCAAGTCCCTTTTAAAGACTGAGTATTTCTAGGAAGCCCATGGGCACTAATTCACTGAATGACCTTCCCTGCTCCGCATTTCATAAAAAGATCCAAATGGAGCTTGACTTGCTCCTTTGATTCTCTTTGATGTTTCTGTCATTCAGACTGTAAGATCTTTTCGAAAAGCGTTAGTCTGGTTTTTTTTTTTTAAATCTTGTATAGAGCCAAACTCATTGTTGATGTTTAACAAATAACCGTGAAAAACCTTGTCATATTTTACTATAGATTTTAAGGTTGATACAGTATTTAGGATTTTTAAGGGGCCGTGGCCATCCTGGTACACCCTCTGCTGGCCAAGGTATTGTATGGTCCCTCTGCCCACACTGAGATTACCTTCTCTGCTGGTTCCTTAATAATGAACTCAGACACCTTGTAGCATGTTAAACAACTCAGTTGCTGGTCTTTTTATTTATTTTATCAATCCCATTCTCCTGCACTAGGCTCTGTAGACCTTTGATGGTCTTTTCTTGGGGTGCAGTCCTCAATTTCCTCTCATCTAGACAACTCAAATTAATGTCCTCCGATTCTGTGATAATCATAGCCTTTTAGAGTTCATATAAATGCCCTCCCTGGCCCACCTTCTCCTGAAAGGTTTTTATGATGTTCCCATTGCTCTTTACCTGGCCTTCTCTTGGGGCTCACTGCTGTTTAGAGTTCAAGTCTCTGTCATTCCTGGGCCTACCTTCTCCTTGGAGATTTATGCTACTTCTTACAGCTGATAACGACTTTTATTATTGCCCTTCCCAGACCTACCTTCTCCCTGTAAAGTTTTCAGGCAGCTTTCTACAGCTGGACATAATTCAAGACTTCTGCCGTCCCCATCCTATCTTCTGCTGGAAGGTTTTTCATGCAGCTTCTCAGGACAGAGCCTTTCTCTAGGTTCCCTTCCCAGCCCACTGTAAGCGATCTTGCTGTAACCTTCTCTTTCCTCTCTGCAAGTCCCTGCTTATGCTCAAAGCCAGGTGGTGTTGCACCCCTCATCAGGCCCCAACTGGGCACAACTACCTAGTCATCAGGAGGCTGGTCCCACTTCATTTAAAAGGGCCAGTCACCCTTTGACAGGGTTGTATCAAACATGTTAGCAACTACCTTATTAGTACAAGTGGAAAAATTGTGAGGCTGTGCTTTGCAAACTATATACAGACATCAGGAATAATCTTTAGCATAAGAGTCTTTGCCCTCACCTTTAGCATAAGAGAATTTGCACTCATAATGCTGCTTAGATCATGCCCTTGTTCCCTCAGGCTTTCTTCTGAATGTTCCATAAAAAGACCCATTATTCAAATGCCTCTAAATTCAGTGAAATCCTTCCATGTTTCCTGACCACTGTTCTCACTCTACTCATATCCAGAAGCTTATGTTATCTGGCCCTTAGGAGAGAGATAGTGGTCTCATCTGCAATTAAAGCTACAAAGTGGTTTAACTCAACTTGTAAAATCTTTCTTTCTTTTCAACTGCATGTAAATCAATTGAAATATGGTGATATATATATATACATATACACATATATACATGGTATTCCTCGGTGACAATTGGAGTACAATATCCAGTTGTACTCTACAATCTAGGAAAGCATTAACATTGCCACCATCTGTTTTCATCCTGATTGCAACATTTGGCCTGTCTCATAATACTAAAATGCTGACAATCTAATACAAGGCATGCATTGAATGTTTGCTCCTGTTCTTATCATGCTCACAACAGACTGACATGCAGTTCTTAGTTTACCATCACAAATTGAAATGAAAGTGTGATTTCGCAACACCACTTTCATGTTCCAGTGGATCTCAAGAACTGTTTTCATTGGACCAGTTCCTCACCAGTGTACATACTAAAACACTTCGTTTGATGAAAATTAAACAAATTGTACAAAATATTACATCCACATGCTTTGTTTGTCACAAATATGAATTTTAGTAATAGGTGTGTATACAGCCATCACATGGGGATATGGAGAGGAATTCAAATGCAGTAAGTGGAAGCCACTGTATATTTAATATTTGTCATTTTTATGAATCAGTGCATATCAATCTATCAATGTGTAGTGCTCTGATTTCTAATATCAGTATAATATTACTTATTGCTTGACTAGATCTGTGACTGTTTTCTTCACTGCTACTGTCATAGAAACCATGACTGTTTCTCAGTCTCATTCGTCTCATTTTTAGGACAATACACACTGATGGATATCTAGTTATTAATTAAATACCGACAGTAAGATCAGTGGCATGCAAGACACACAAAGTGAAGATTGCTTGCATTGAAGTGTACAGTCTAAATCAGAACTTTTTTGAGAACTTTGACATATTTCACATTTACAGTTTTCTCCAGTCTTAACACCTTTCTTAGCCATGTCCTGACTTCATATTTCTATATGTAAGAATAATGCAAAGACCATATGACTGTTGGGAAATGTATCTTGGTACTGACCAATATGAAAGATCTAACCATCTGAAAAATTAAAGATCTGT
Source organism: Platysternon megacephalum (assembly GCA_003942145.1). Classification (NCBI taxonomy): domain Eukaryota; kingdom Metazoa; phylum Chordata; order Testudines; family Platysternidae; genus Platysternon; species Platysternon megacephalum. Next base: position 1,905,580 of record QXTE01000106.1, read on the forward strand.
GTGTGTTTGTGTGTCTGTGTTTAATGCATTGACCAAGTTTGTGTTTGTGCCCCACTAGTGGCTGGACACTTAGAGTTGAACCTGAACTGCAGTCAAGCCACTGCTGATGAAAAAGCCACCACACGGGGTTGTTTTCATAGATAAGTGACATGGTGAACACTCTACCAAAGGTTTAAAGGCTTTTCCCCATCAACCTGGTCAAAACTAAGTTGGTTTCATGTTAGCACTGACTGGTGGATACCAACTGGTCAGTCCATTCAGGAATCTGGACACCATCAGATCACCAAAGATGGAGACTTCCTCTTCCGCAGGAGCATGATAGACCAAGTTACACACAAGTGCTCTGTGATAGATGCCATGAAAAGTCCTGGGTTTTTAAGGTGTAATAAATAATCCAATGTAGATGTGATTAAAGCAAACCCTAGTGACTACTTTTTGTTAGCTATATATTTAAAAGTGGTGTCTTTTCTCAAATATGAGGACATTCTGCATCTCAGGAGAGCAGTACAAGACATTCGTGGCGCGAGTCCAAAAACCCAGACAGCCAGACACAAGGATTGTGGATCAAATTGCAATATCTTCCCTTCCTTCTGTGAGAGGCCATCTTTTAATGCTGGCTGGCATAACATAAACTGACTAGTCAGCATCAGCAACTCTGTGTACCAGAACTGTCTGGCCCATGGGGCTACCATGAATCACCTAAGCTTTGTCCTGTCTAATCTTTCTGAGCATGCAAAGAATTAATGAGATAGGAAAAAAGGAGCCCTGTGCTCCAGTTCAGATGGTCCCTGCTCTAGAACCAATTTGTTTGGTGTTGGCTTTGGTGGTGAACAGATCTACTGAGGGGAAGAGGCAGATGATCCCATTTGTTGACTGTGAAATCCACTGCACACTGCCTCAGGAACCATTTCTGGGTTGGCTGTTTGCTTGTATATTGTCTTCCATGAGATGCAGAGCTACTGGAGAGGTGTAGTGCTCTATGCACCCAGTCAACATGGTGGTTGTCCCTCTGTGTAGGGTGTAGAAGTGAGCCCCTCCTTGCTTGCTTATGTAGTATATCACAGTGGGGTTGTCAATTAGTACCTGTACTACTTTTCCCTTTACTGGTGGCAAGATGAATTTTAAAGCCTACTGAGTGACTTTCAGTGCCACCAGATTTATGTATAGTCTGGACTCCTTGCAGTTGCAAAGTCCTCTGCCCAGTTTGAATGCATCTGTGATCACTATTGCTGAAGGTGCAGGTAAGATGGAGACTCCTCACAAGGTATTTTCTATGGAGGCCTCTCAGTTGAGGTGCCTGAGGACATGCACAGGGACACAGAATATAAGACTAAGGTCATCCACATTGGGCCTGTAATTTTGAGCAACCCAGTTTTGTAGGGGTCTCATCCTGAGTACGAGTAGACCTCATTCACATATGTCAGGGCTATCAGACCCCTTACTCTTAGTAATTATTTTACTAATCTGTGACAATTTTGGTGTAAGGTTGGAATCATCCAGGAGATTGCTGCAAATCTGTCTTCTGGAAGAAAGGTTCAGCTCTGTATGGAGTCTAGAATTGCCCCTATGAATATCTTCTGGGAGGGACCAGAGTGGAGTTTTCCTGGTTGATCAGCAACCCCAGAGTGCTGAAGAGGGTTGCATGTTGTCCATACAGATATCTTCAGCATCTGAACCTATCCTTGATTAATCAGTCATCCATGTAAGGGTAGACATGGGTATCTTGTCTTCTCATGTGGCCTTCAGCTATGCCAAGGCACTTGGTGAACACTCTAGGTGTCACTGACTGGTCAAAAGGCAGGACCACGTATCAGCTCTGCCTGCTGCCCACAGAAAAGCTGAGGTTCTTGTGGTGTGATAGTCTAAATTGCTGTGTGGAAGTTGATTCCTTTTGAAACCAGAGCACTGAGGCAATCTCAAGGAGAGAGATTGAAGATGTTTCCCAATGTCAGCATGAATATTAAAAATGAAACTGTTTAACTACCCAGGTCCCTGATGGGGCAGAGACCCTCCAGCTTCTTTGGGATGAGAGAGTGCCTGGAGTAAAAATCCCCTTTCCTTAGTGCGGACTTTGGAACCTTTGATGACTTCAGAAGTAGCAGCTCATGAGAAGAATCTTCCCAGAGGGATGGGAAAGTGGGGTTTAGAGGCACCCTCGTGTGCAGCTGGATGCAGTTGTTTTTTAGTGAAATCCAGGACCCACTTGTCTAATGTTGTCTGTTACCTGGCTGATAAGAAGGGGAGCCAGGTGGTTCCCAAAGGGCAGATAAGGATCCAGGTGGAAAGCAATAGAAAATTGGTTCTGGACTCTAAATATGCCCATCAAATCTGATGATGGGCCTGGTATGACTGGGACTCACCTCTGGATGAAGATATTTCATGTCCCCCTCTCTTCATGAGCTGTCTGACTATCCTTTGAGACTGTTGTGTGTGAGATCGGTATCTTCTTTGGGAAAAGGAAGCAAATAGGACACTATATTGCCTGATAACTAAACCCTAAGAAAGAAAACCCGACTAAATGGGCAGTGTGTGTCAGCACCACTGACCTAGTAGTAGACATTGCCTCCTTCATACATTACATGGTTTCCATCCATTTTTTGTACAGAGAAGGCCCTTTTAGCTTGAAAATATTTGGGAGCTGACTGTGGCTGCTTATTCTAGGTCTCCATTTGACTCCATTGGAATATGGTGTGATACTGTCTTGTACTAAATCTATACCCTTTGCAGTTATTGTTGTCTTAGACTCCTTCATCCTCTGTCTGCACGCATGATGCCTATTGAATCTTCTTATAGTTTACCTAAATTTTGTCTTTCATAATTTGCTCAATCTCTGAAGGCCTCTGGAGTTTGCCATTTAAAACAAATATTGGTAACAATTGTGGAACCAAATACCATCCACCAGCATCAACAGGTTGGGGAACTTGATGGGGCCGGTGGTGAAAGGGGGACAGTCCCAGTGGCAAGGGAAGGAGACACTCACCAAGAGATAATAGGTAGCTCCCTGCCCCGGGAGTCTCTGGCACCCATTGGCCAGCTGGGGAAGAGGGTGCTGATTTCCCAGCTCCCAGGACTAAACTTGGTGTGGGGGTGTCATGGGGTCTCTGACCACACTGGCGCCTCCTGCTGGCTGTTTCGGGAATTAGCTCTGGTCAGCGGGTGTGCCCTCCGGTGGTGGTGGCTCTCTCATCCTTGTCTCTGCCTGCAGACCCACTGCAGTTCCAGTCTCACTGCTTCGTGGCACAGCCCTCTGGCCGTGTCACAATCCAGGTTCCCCCCTTCCGGGAGACTTCTTCTGCAACAGTCTAGCCGCTCCTCGCAGCGGCTTGGCAGTCCATAGCCTGGCCGCCTCTTCAGCAGCGAGTGTGTGTGGGGGGGAATCCAGGCCCGCCCATTACTTTGGGTCCCAGCTCAGGGACCATGTAAACAACAGCTTCCTGCTGCCCCTCCTTTCTTTCTCCACCAGTCTGTCTCAATCCCCTGAGCCACTTCCCCGCAGCCCCAGCACCTTCGGCTCCTGCCCTTGGCTCTTTCACCCTCTTCCCAGGGCCTTGGGCCTGCAAGTCTTAGGAGCCCTGTTCACAGTGCTAGTTCTGCAGCCCTTTAGGAAGCCAGTCCCCTCCCTTGGGCTTCCTGCAGCAGACTGCCTTGCTCTGGCCTGCAGCTGCCTTTTATATGGGCTGGCTGGGCCCTGATTGGCTGGTCCAGCCACCGCCCTAATTGGCTGCAGCCACTGTCCTAATTGGCTGTTTCCTTGCAGCCCTTCAGGCTAGGTTTTAACCCTATCAGGGCCAGTGTGGGGCTGATGCCCCATCACAGGGGGCCATGTAGGGATGCCACCTTTTCCACAGATCAAAACCAGATATAAACACCCATACTACCAGATCTCGGTACAAATCAATAATGAGATATAATTACAATATGATTATACATATTTTACTTATGCAGATATAGTTGTATTTTGTAATTAAAAAATACTATAGTTTTTAAAAACATAGTGACAAGATAAAAAAATTAACTTACCCAGTACTTCTTCCATGTGTACTTTCTATTTGATCTTGCAGCTTTCAGGAGTTCTTTGTTTTTCAGTACAAAGTCATAACATTCCCCACAAGACACACTGAAGTTGAACTTGATGCAAATTTCAAACTTGACCAGGTGTGAAGACAGCCGATTTCTTTCATTGCTCCAAAGGTTTTTCATAATGCTGAACACTCGCTGCACAAATGCATTGCTGACTGGAATTGCAAAAGCACATTCTACAATTTTCAAAAGGTTTGGTGCATCACATTTGTCAAAAAAATTCACCCGTTTCTGGTCCACTGAGAGTTCATCACTGGGATCAAGTTTTGGGAGTGCTTCTTTCAAGATGCAGTATTCTTTGAAAAATTGTTCACCATCTATGTGTATATCAAAAATTCTTGAAATCTCACATAGATTCTCAAATGTGAATGTGGATTTAGACTTCAAGCTGAGAATGGCAATTTTCTGTAGATATGACTCTGGTCCGAAATTAAACCGCTTCTCCAAATACTCTGCGCGTCTTTGGTGGACATCTAAAGCATTTCATTTGAAAGCCTTTTGATTGCTTGGTGGCAGATTCTTCAGTGCTTGGTTAACTTTGAAGCCAAAAAACTTTTCTGAAATGTGAGACTTTAGATTGTGGCACTTTGTTTAGTACACTGAAGATCTCGATGGACTGTGTGTTGTCACTCTCCAGTTTCAGGATTGCAAGTTGAAATACATTCATTTAGCTCTGCGCGCACGCACTCACTCACTCATGAACACAGAGATTTGTGTTCGGATTTAACCCATTTTCTTGAGATTTCACAAAATCCCAGCTAAGTGCCGGACAGCTTTCTTCCCCCTGGTGAATGAAGTACAACAGTTCTTTAGAAGCCTGTCTACAGCTGTGAATAATGTTAACCATCTAGTAGGTATGTGGCACAGAAGTTTATAATATCCCATATCCAGAAATTCAAACAATTATTTCAGCTCATTGACATGCTTTGCAGTGCAGGAAAATTATTCTAGGCAGTTGAACAGTTTTAAAAGAAATGCATACTAAATGTAAGGGAATTCACTTCAACGGCTAGGTTGTTAAAATAAAAAAGTACAGTAACTCCTCACTTAAAGTCATCCTGGTTAACGTTGTTTCATTGTTACATTGTTACGTTGCTGATCAATTAGAGAACATGCTCGTTTAAAGTTGTGCAATGCTTCCTTATAATGTCGTTTGGCAACCGCCTGCTTTGTCCACTGCTTGCAGGAAGAGCAGCCTGTTGGAGCTAGCTGGTGGGGGCTTGGAACCAGGGTGGACTGGCAGCCCCCCTATCAGCTCCCCTAAGTTCCCTGTGCGGCAGCCGCCCAGCAGGCTATCGATTGGCATCAGTTCAGCTGTCCCTCCCCCCACTGCCATGTGCCGCTCCTGCCCTCTGCCTTGCAGCTGCTCCCTGGAGCCTCCTGCTTGCTATGCGGGAGTGGGAGGGGGAAGAAGAGGGCTAATATCAGGGTGTCATCATCCCTCTGCTCCTTCCCCCTGCTTACCCCATCTCCATAGAGCGGGGGGGATGGGGACACGACAGGGCTCAGGATGGAGGGAGGTTGCTAGCAGCAGCTGATGTCTCAACTTGCTGATCTAATTAAAAAAGCAATGTACTTAGAGTGGGGTCAGTGTACTTAAAGGGGCAATGTGCATCTTTCACACACACACACAGGGTGTGTGTCTCTGTCTCTGTCTGCCATGCTGTCTCCCCTCCCTCCATATGTGCTCCTTCTAGAGTGTGAGGCTACATTAACAACAATGTGTTAACCCTTGAGGGCTCAGCCAAGTGCTAGTGCATCATTTAGCAGCAAGGCATTCCCTGGGAAATATAGCTTCACAATCATCATTGCTGTGTATAGTATTAAATTGTTTGTTTAAAACTTATACTGTGTGTGTGTGTGTATGTGTATATATATATATATAATGTCTTTTGTCTGGTGAAAAAAATTTCCCTGGAACCTAACCCCTGCTATTTACATTAATTTTTATGGGGAAATTGGATTTTCTTAACATTGTTTCGCTTAAAGTCACATTTTTCAGGAACATAACTACAACGTTAAGTGAGGAGTTACTGTACTGAAAAAGAAATAAACGGATAGGCCTATACTGCAGTTATACTTAGTCTGTCTTACGTGTGGTGATGTGTAACTCCATTTGTAACTCCAGGGTAAACCAAAGCTATTTCCGATGTGATGACACTGTACTCTTCTGTGTGTTTGTTTTTTTTCACAAAAAAGTTTGACAGAGCGTTACTGGATTTCTGAGCCTGAAAAGCCCGTTTATGGCGGTCAATAATTAGATGAGTGCATACAGCCGATATGCCATCGTGTTTGACTGTAAATGAAATGTGGCATATGTTGCAGTCGGGAATTCTGGGACCGTCTGGCATCAGCATCCTCTGGAGTACAAAAACGCCACCACTTTATCAGAATGACAAGGGGAATGAAAGAAGACTTAGAAAGATCCCTGGAAGAGTTTAATGGGGTTTCAATATGCCACTCTGACTGGTGGCTTAAAAACTCAGCTGCAGGTACAATCAGATGCCTCGGGAGGCATACGTTTTGGGCGTTACTTTCAAGGAGAGTGTACAGAGGTGGTCAGAAAGCTTGGTGGCTCAGGATATTACAAGGGACCTCAGCTTCCTTGATTTTTTTCCTGTACTGATGGTAGTCATTATTTAGGGGGCAAACTTTTGCAACAAAAAGTCCATTTCCAGTGTGAGAACCAATCGTCATCCATATTTTAAATAGACAGTTGGCTAAGACGGCTTGGATAATGAAACTGGTGAGGGCCTTGTTTTACATTACCTGCGGTTTAACGTCCTTTTTCATGCAGTGCATGTCCCAGGAGTGAATAATGGTGTTGCTCGTGCTCTGTCTTAATTTCAGGACAACAGATTCCACTAACTTTCCCCTCTGACTCGCAAGGATCCGTGGGTGATGCCCAACAATTCTGGAACCCGGCTTATGACAGCTGTGGGACTAGCAGAGGATTCAGTTGCCCTATGGACTCTGAGGGCCTATAAGGCCAGCTGTTCAGAGTTCACAGAATTTAGGGCACAGGACGGTCTTCACCATGGGTGGCCCATACCTACACACCGATGGTGTAATATGCCTTTGACCCACCGTGGTTTGGCTCCCTCTAGTATCTCTAGCGGCTAGTGGGCTTATCCTACTGGAATAGGTGATGTGTTCCCCAGATCCATGTGGGCATTTCATAGAGCAGAAACTCTTAGAAGGGTAGTTCAGGAGGAGCAGGCTCCAGAGGGATGACAGGTTACCCATGACACTGGAAACCCTGACAGGATTAGTACAGACTCTGCTGTGGACCATTTTATTTAAGGCAGCATTTGTTGTTGTCATCTTTGGTGCTTTTTGAGTGAGTGAACTGGTGCCTATGGCAGCTGTGGACAGGTTCCAGCATGCATTCAATGTAACAGTCGTGCAACTATCTGCAGGAGCGGGGTCCCTGCGCTTAAGGTACTCAAAAAATGACCAGAAGGGAAGGGGGAGTTTATGTAGCATTAAAGGAATGTGCAGGTAGGCTCTTGTGCCCTGTAAAGTCAATAAGAGCATCACTAAAAATCTGGGACCTGCAGCTGGGACCACTGTTTGTACACGGTGATGGCAGCTGCCTGACAAGGTACCAGTTTGACACGGTATTGGGAAAAACCCTATGCTTCTGCAGTCTCAACACCAAAAAGTTTGGTACTCATTCTTTCAGGATCGGGGCAGTGACATCAGCACCTGCAGGGGGTTTTGGTCCACAGCAGGTGCAGGCAATAGGGGGCTGGAAATCAAGGTGTTACAGGACTTACATCAGCACCAAGGAAAAAATGGCAGGGAACAGCAAAATGTAACTAGCCCAATGTGCTTGTTTGTTTCAGAAACTACACAGAACACATGCAATATGTGGATTTGCAGGCTGTCTGTAGTGCATAGGGCCCACAAGAGGCCAGGCAGGACAGCAGTTGGATCTCACCTGGACTTCAGGGCCAAAGCTGTTTGCATCTAGTGGAATTAACTTAAGGGACAGAATCCGCAGGGATGGTAGCTTGATTAGGCAATCATGGCTGGAAGTGACATTAGTATGGTTGGAAATGCTCGTAAGGTGGGTTTGGCCGGGAGCTGCAGACCCAGGCATGGCCAAGGCTGGAAGGCAAGTGAATAGAGAAGTCACAAAGATATTCCTGGACAAGGGGGTTCAGTGATACAACTTAGAGACCTCTGTTACAATCGCCCAGAAGTTTTCAGGGATGATGGCATATATTTGTCAGATGGAGCTGCTGACATATGGCTACAGAATATGAGGCAATGGATTGGGCAGGAATTGTGATATTAGGCAGCGTGGTTTTGTGGGGGACCGACCCAGCTAGTCGCTGGCACCCCCTGTGGGCAGTTTCCAGTACGGTTAAGAGAATAAAATGAACAGTTCTCAGAGATAAAAGATCTGTGAATTTGGTGATGAGCCTTAGGCTCAAGTGATGGGGTGAGACCTTGTGACCTTCCTGGGCCGAGGTCAAACTGAGGTCCCCACTTTTCTTCACCCTCAGTGAGGGTGGAGGTGCTAGGATTCAGAGACAGCTGAGTCCTGGGAGGTAAGCTGAGGAGAGCCACCCTACACTATGGGTTATATGGTAAGGAGCCCTGTATTCCTGGCACTAGTTATGGGCTTTATGGTAAAGTGACCCTTGCACTATAACCAATTAAATGCCTGGTATAGGAGAGTATAGGTGAGGAATGGATAGTGTCCCTCCCCTCTGTTAAAGTTTAATAAAAGTTGTGGCCTGCTGCTTAACTTCATGCATGTGTCTGTCCTCATTTTGCCACAGTGTCCACATCAATAATTTCAGTGCTTGGAGCATAGTGCCATTCTTGGAATATATCACAGGAATGTTGCCTGCAGTTTAGTATTATATTATAAGGTTTGCAGATTAGTCATAGTGGTTTTTTATCAAAGATCACAGAGCAGTCACAGCAAATTTAGTAAAAGTCACGGGTTTAGAGGGAAATGGTATGTACAGTCATGGGTATGAAAATTCAGCTATACCTCTTTAAATACAATATACATAAATCCCTTCTCAATCGTCTGTCGACAAATGCAGAAAAAAGGTAAATGCATCTTTATTATTAATTATTATTATTATTATAGTCTTAATGACAATGCAAACTGAACAATAACAGTGTGAAATGAAGTGACACATTTTCAAATACAGAATCAGAGAAAATGACAGGCATCTGGTGCAGAACAATTATTATTATTAAGTTTACAATGGCACAAAATGTTGTAGCACGAAAGGTTTGATGCCTTGATGGAGCACCAGTCATTCCAAAGTACATTTTTGGATGCAGAAAATGATCTTTCTGCATCAACACTATTTACTGGCACTGTCAAGCATCAGACAACAATTACAACAAATGTTGGGAATCTTGTTTTCAGGTTTCTCCAACATTGGTAAACTTTCTCGCATTGCATTTCATAAACTGTTTTGACACAATCATGGTATTCACACTGTGCTACATTATCTTCAAAAAGTGGAATAGCCTAGTACACTTCTTTCTCAGATATGACAACATATTTTGCTGGATATGGGTTAAATACCCACTTGATTTGGGTCAAATTGAAAAATGCTACTGCAAGTTGACAAATCTGGAAGCAGAGTAGCACTGCATGTATGTTTCATTTTTTTTCAGTGTGGTTAAGGCATGCTTCTCTGCTCATCGCATACTCACATTCGTCAACACTGTTATTTGCCCACATTATGAGATCATACACATCATTGGTAACAATATGTGAAAGCATCACAGATTCGTCATATTTTGTCAAGGCATGCATGATAGGAGGTGCATATTTCTTTAAGATGTTCAGCTGTTCAAGGACTTCTGGAGATTGACACAAATCATAAGAACATAAGCACATATAAGAATGGCCATATTGGGTCAGACCAAAGGTCCATGTAGCCCAGTATCCTGTCTTCCGACAGTGGCCAATGCCAGGTGCCCCAGAGGGAATGAACAGAACAGGTAATCATCAAGTGATCCATCCCCTGTCGCCCATTCCCAGCTTCAATGCATCTTGATCCCTCTCTCCTTAATAAAATGAAAAGTAGTCCTCTGTGTGGGCTAAGTGAAACCAAGGAGTGTTAAACCAGCTCTGTCAGTGCCTTATTACTAGAATGGGTGGAATGGCATACAGACGTGAGCTTTATGTGCTGGGCCAGTTGTAAATGCTCATTTCACTATGACAACCAGGTAATTTACTTTTTCAAGCTTTTCATGCCATGTCATCAACCCAGTTTAACAGGTGAGTAGCACATGTCACATGCACAGCATTCAGACACAATGGCTTCATGCTCTGCTCCCAGGCCTTTTTCATATATGTCACAGTGCATGACACAAAAGCAGTGATCTGGTCAAAGGAAACCTCATATTTATCCAGTGTTTCCCATATTGCTTGGCTAATAGTCTTAAAGGTCAAAACCACACAGTTCAAAAGAATCATGTTTAACTTCAATTCACATTCATATTGGCTTAAAATAGCCAATATGTTGAGAACATACTTGTCATCTGCATCCAAGATCTCTCCAGTGTCAATGCTAATCCTGTCACAAGACTTCAGCTGTTCTTTAATTTTGTTTACATGATTTTCATATACTCTTGGCAAATAGTTTCCATAAATGTCTTGAACTTGGTATGATTCCAGCATTTTCAAGATTATATTCTAAATACTCTTTTTGGGTAATGCAGTAGAAAGAGAGCCTGAAGCATGGGGCCTGGTAAAAGGCCTGAAGCCTGAACTAAAGTCAGCAAACATCAGGCCATGAGCAAAAGTCGGCTTCTGCTATAAAACAAAAGCCTGTTTACAAGTTAACTGTCCGGTACATGAACTTGGCAAGAATATAGCTGGCATTGCTAAAACACAGACATTCCTAAGAAGTACTAGGTATTCATGTAAACACATTCCAGAGGAGCAGTACCAGGACATCCCAACACAAGTTGTGATATAAACACACTCCCTAAATATGGTACTGTTACCCCAAGAACAAGACTCTGGGGTCCCAGAGTAGGTTTTCTGTTGCTTACTTCTGGGTTCCCAAATTGTTACCTATTAATCTATTCCTGCAAGGTGAAAAAAGGGGGCTTGCCTTAGAGAAATTGCCAGCATTTACCAAGGATCTCCCTATGCCCTTCATGAAACTCCTCAGAACAGACTAGAACTGTTCACCCCTGGGAGAACATGGATATAGCCTTCCGCTCAAAGGATTGACACCCAGGCAGTACTTTTCCAAAACAAAGAGTTTTCTTTATTTAATGTAACCAATCATTTCTAATACAATTAATCTAAACTTAAATTAAAACAAACATAAATCCCTTAGCATAGGTATACAAGTCAAAGTACCCAATACCGTAATGTCATACAGTTGGAATGGCGTAAGTGATAGGACACGGCACATGGTGATCAGAACACTGACAGCAATCTTAAAAAGTGGTTATTAACCTTTTGTAACTGTTGTTCTTTGAGATGTGTTGCTCAAGTCCATTCCATGTTAGCTGTGTACATGCCATGTGCACTGTTGCCAGAGATTTTCCCCCTAGTGGTATCTGTAGGGCCAACTCTAGTGCCCTCTGAAGTCGCGCACATATATACTAGTATAAGGGGTGCTGATGGCCCTGCACCCTCTCAGTTCCTTCTTGCTGGTAACGACAACAGAGGGGTAGGAGGATGGGTCATGGAATGGACATGAGCAACACATTTCGAAGAACAACAGTTACGAAAAGTTAGTAATCCTTTTTTCTTTGAGTGCTTGCTCATGTCCATTCCATGCTAGGTGACTCACAAGCAGTACTCTCGGAGGAGGGCTCGGAGTTCATGGACGTGCTGACTATAACACTGCTCTTCCGAAACTGGTGTCATCTTGGGCCTGTTAGATGGTGTAGTGCAGGGGTAGGCAACCTATGGCACGGGTGCCGAAGGCGGCACGCGAGCTGATTTTCAGTGGCACTCACATTGCTCTGGTCCTGGCCACCGGTCCGGGGGCTCTGCATTTTAATTTAATTTTAAATGAAGCTGCTTAAACATTTTAAAAACCTTATTTACTTTACATACAACAATAGTTTAGTTCTATATTATAGACTTATAGAAAGAGACCTTCTAAAAATGTTAAAATGTATTACTGGCACGCGAAACCTTAAATGAGAGCGAATAAATGAAGACTCGGCACAGCACTTCTGAAAGGTTGCCGACCCCTGGTGTAGTGGGATGTGAAGGTATGCACTGACGACCAGGTTGCAGCCCTGCAGATATCCTGAATCGGTACCTGCTCAAGGAATACTGCTGAGGAAGCCTGGGCTCCTGTGGAATGAGCGGTCATGCTGGCTGGGAGGTGGAACATTCACCTGCTTGTAGCAAGCTCAGATACAGGTGGTTATCCAGGATGAGATTCTTTGGGGTGGCACAGAAAGCCCTCTCAATCTTTCTGCTACTGCTACAAAGAGTTGTGTGGACTTGTGAAAGGGCTTAGTTCTTTCACTATAAAAGGCGAGGGGCCACCTAACATCCAACATATGAAGCTGATGTTCCTCGGAGGTCTTGTGGGGTTTTGGGGAGAAGACAGGTAGAAAAATGACCTGCTCGTTATGGAATTGCGACACCACCACCAACAGAACCTTTGTGAAGACCGTTGGGGCAGTCAAAGGGCTGAAGTATCCAATACTGATAATGTTCGTGTCTGACCACAAACTGTAGAAAGCATTTGTGAGCTGATAAATTGCTACATGAAAGTATGCATTATGGAGGTTGAGGGCCACAAACCAGTTCTCTGGATCTAGAGATGGTACACAACAAAGTCTAATTTGGCACACGTCAGATTTGTATTGAACTCAGGAAAGAAAACAGATGCTGAATCTCAGAAAGCATCATGTTCACCTGCTTCTATAGCCACCTACAGTGATTGGTCCTGTTGCATTGTTTGCTTGAGAAAAACACAAAGGCAAGAGACTTCATAAATTAGAAACATTTGAGAGAGCAACCAATCTAAGGGAGAAGTCACTTCACAGAGGAAATGATGACATGTTGCGCATATTATCTGTAAAAGACTTCATTTCTAAGAATTCAGTTTGTCACTCAAAGTACCTTTTTTCCTACTTGAATAAAACAAATCTTAAAACAAAACCATCTAGTTATACTACAACAATACAGACACCTTATGATATTGCATTTTATCAGCTGATTGAACAGTTAGACTGTGATCTTATGTACAAGAAGGATTTTATCCTGTCCAAGCTGCTAAAAAGATACAAAGTCCTACTTCCCTCAGATATAGAAACTGCAAGCTATTCCAGTAGCAAATTGCAGGCAAGATTAGAAAAACACTATGGTTCTACAATTTCATTCCATGCACAGCGTGGACAAGGCAAGTCTACCATTATTCTATGCAGCACAATAACATTAGCTGGTGCTATCCAAGCTGCTAGTAATCTGAAGCAGGATCTTAAGTCATGCACATGTTGTTGTGTGGATGTTCTTCAGGCAACTGACCCTGGTGAACAGCTTTCAAATAAACAAATGGTCTTTTATAATGCCGCTTCAATCCTTCAGTCTGAAATAGCCAAAAAAGAGAGCCTCAGAATATGACCCAAAGCCAGGTGATTGTAGTTTACAGAGGTCAGCTACTTTTGTGCCCCAGTTGGTGCTGGAGTTTGTCCTTTGGTTGAAAGAGGCATATAATTCAACCAGCAATGAGTTATCATCCTTCAGAAGACACTCACAGAAGGTGCCTCTCAGCTGCAGAGTGCATAGTACACCTCTACCCCGATATAACGCGACCTGATATAATACGAATTCGGATATAACGCGGTAAAGCAGTGCTCGGGGGTGGGGGTGGGGGGGGGGGTGCCTGTGCACTCCGGGGGATCAAAGCAAGTTCAATATAATGCGGTTTCACCTATAACGTGGTAAGATTTTTTGGCTCCCGAGGACAGCGTTATATCGGGGTAGAGGTGTATTTAAAAATTCCAAAATTTTCACACCAGTGCACACGAACCTTGCTGCACAGCTACACCATGAATTTGGGTCCCACAGTTTAATTGGCATACAACACCTTCATTGATTCTGCATCAATTAGGATGAACTGAGGCGGTTCTGCACTACTGCTGCAAAAAATGAATTAGAAGACTCCAGGGAGGTGTGTTCATTCCGAAAGGAATTATACCACTTTGTGCTGGTGGAAATCTCATCCACGAAGGAGATGATAATGTAGACATCAACACAGAGACCACTGATGGAAAGAAAACCTTTCTGGCTAGAGTGGTTGTGACGTTGCACTCCATATGCTTTATGAAAATATGCTTATGAATGTGAATATGATGTAACTGGAATATGCTTTACGAAAAAGGTCTCCTGTAAGGTATCATTACAAAGCTTATAATCTACTGAGTGTGTTCATCCTATTTGTTTGCATGTATTATTTCTATGACTGGAGTGAGGAGAATAATTATAAACTTGTATTACTGATGTAAACATATTAAGTGGAAGCCATTAAGGGTGCTTCAGAATCAGTGAACTGTAAATGGTTCTGTTTACTTGCAAACCTTCCTGTGCACGTGTGGGCCAGCCCAGGAAGAATGGAGGCTGGGGTCTCACAGGACATGTGATCATGTCACTTGATACTGGAATCCATCTTAAATCTGGTACTTTTCCATTTAGGAGGAGGGGTGGGGACCCAGAGAGACAAGATTCCCACCTTGTGCCAAAGCTGTAAAAGGGGGTGGAGCAGAACAAAGGGGCGGCCAGTCATGAGAAACCCCCTAGTTACCACCTAAGATGTTTGCTGGAACTAACAAGGACTGTACCGGGGAAAGGATTGGGCCCAGACTAGGAAGAAGTCTAGTCGGTGAAAGAAGCTTATTGGAACATCTCTGAGGGTGAGATATTACCTGTAATCAGTTTCTTAATGTATTAGGCTTAGACTTGTGTGTTTTTGCTTTATTTTGCTTGGTGACTTACTTTGTTCTGTCTGTCATTACTTGAAACCACTTAAATCCTACTTTTTATACTTAATAAAATCACTTTTGTTTATTAATGAACCCAGAGTAAGTGATTAATGCCTGAGGAGCAGACAGCTGTGCATATCTCTCTATCAGTGTTATAGAGGGTGGAAAATTTGTGAGTTTACCCTGTATAAGCTTTATACAGAGTAAAACAGATTTATTTGGGGTTTGGATCCCATTGGGAGCTGGGTGTCTGGGTGCAGGAGTTAGGTAACCCGCTAAGCTGTTTTCACTTAAAGCCTGCAGCTTTGGGGGCGTGGCCTGGACCCTGAGTCTGTGTTGCAGTAGGCTAGCGTGTCTGGCTCAACAAGGCAGGGTTCTGGAAGTCTCAAGCTGGCAGGGAAAACGGGCTCAAAGATAATTTCAGCACGTCAGGTGACAGTCCCAAGGGGATCTCTGTGACCGAACCCGTCACAGTGGTATTTCAAGAACAGTCTGCAGATAGTCCAGCATCACAGGAAATATCACTGAAGCATGGGAAAGAAAAGTCACTTACTCTACTCAGGCAATCAGAGTCTCTTATGCGGTGTGAAGTGTTTGAAAAACCTAAAACACATCCAGAACCAACTTGATATGAAAACGTACCTGAGAAAATACACTTGGCATCTACAAATGAACATTGTCTGAGATCTCTCCTGGGGTTTTTTAGGACCACTACCTACCAATATCACATGATGTTGGTATTGTTCACATGCAGATGACTCCATTTTGGACTGGTTTCAATCACAAGCTTGTGACAAAGAAGAGCACCTACACAGCAGTTGCATATGCACCTATTGTGGATGCCAAACCAGCTGAAATGACCACAGTCTATACTACAGTGCTGAAATGTCAGCAACTCTAGGGCAGAAGCATGCTATTCAGACCATGTAGCAGCAGCTCTATGCTGTTTCCCAGCAAGTGAAATGGACTCTCCCAAATGAACTTAGTAGCAATGTGATTCTCTGGGGCGGTTTCCACACCCTGTGCTGTTTTGTTTCATATATTGGGAAATTTTGGGGAGACACAGGATTGCTAGACCTTCTTGTTGATTTTGATGGTCATGCAGCTTGTACTCCAGATCAAATGCTTGCTAGTAAGCAATTCACGCATGCTCTGTGTGGCTTCGAGGACCTGAGTGCTCTGTTATTTATTTGTTAAATGGCCTAAGCAAGGAGGAGGTACTCTTGTAGTTCCAGCATTTGTCTGGCAAATGTTGACTGACATGCAAAAAGTGTTTGAGTCTGAGGACATCAACTCCTTACAACATGTCATTAAAGAGCTTGATGATGCTGTAACTCAGCATATGCTACCACTACTGGAGAAATTTCAGACATATGGGGGAGGGTATACTAAGTGTCATGCTGACAGGCCAGCTCAGGTCAGAGTCTCAGAACAATTCACTTGGTTGTGAATCTCAGACATGTTAAATGTACTGTAGTGAGACGACGACACACCGGCGCAGTGCCTCCTGCTGGTTGCCTCGGGAATTAGCTCTTGTCCAGCCTGGAGCGCCCTCTGCTGGCCGGTGTCTCACCTGCCTTAGGCCCCGTGTCCCTCCCAGACCCCGGTGCCCTTTACCTCAGGGTTCTACCCCAGCAGTACCCACATTCTGGGTCTCCCCTCCCAGGGGAAGCCCCAACCCTCTAAACCCACCTTGCCTCAGTGGCTACTGCCAGTCGTCATCTAGCCCCCTCTCACTGGGGCAAACTGCAGTCTGTAATGGCCCCTCATCATTGGCAAGGTGATTGGACCAGCTGCCTCTACCTATCCCCAGGCAGCCCCTCTTCAGCCCCAGTACCTTCTTAGGCCTTAACCAAGGCCTCAGCCTGGGGAATTGCCAGGCTGAAGCCCCTCAGCTCCTTTGCCCTTCTCAAGCACTGCTCAGCCTCAGGTACCCTTGCTTCGCTAGGCCTTCCCACTCCAGGGCTAGAGTGAGACTCCCCTGCCTTCTGGCCCTGCAGCTCTTTTATAGGGCCCAGCCTGGCCCTGATTGGCTGCCTCCCAGCCTTTTCCTATTGGCTCCCTGGGGCAGCCCTTTCCCAGGGCTGTTTTTAACCCCTTCAGGGCCGGAGAGGGGTGACCGCCTCGCTACATGTACCAATTCACTTGTATGTTAGAATAGTTCAAAGCAAAGTAATGGTATTGATTTGCCTATCCATTTCCTGTGATTGCTATCCTTGTTCTTAGTTAGCCTTAGATCAATAGTATGTATTAGTGCTAGGGCTGTCAATTAATTTCAGTTAACTCACGCGATTAACTAAAAAAAATTAATCGTAGTTAAAAAGAAATAATCTTGACTAGTCACACTTATAACAATAGAATACCAATTGAAATTTATTAAATATTTTTGGATGTTTTTCTACATTTTCAATATAGATTTCAATTACAACACAGAATACAAAGTGCACAGTGCTCACTTTATATTATTATTTTTGATTAAAAATATATGCACTGTAAAAATGATAAACAAAAAAAATAGTATTTTTCAATTAATCTCATACAAGTACTGAAGTGCAATCTCTTTATCATGAAAGTGTAATTTACAAATGCAGATTTTTTTTTGATTACATAACTGGACTCAAAAACAAAACTGTGTAAAACTTTAGAGCCTACAAGTCCACTCAATCCTACTTCTTATTCTGCCAATCGCTAAGACAAACAAGTTTGTTTACATTGACGGGAGATACTGTTCGCCTGGCACTTTTGTAGCCAGCGTTGCAAGATATTTACATGCCAGATATGCTAAACATTCGTATGCCCCTTCCATGCTTCCGCCACCATTTTAGATTACATGCTTCCATGCTGATGATGCTAGTTAAAAAAATAATGTGTCAATTAAATTTGTGACTGTACTCCTTGGGGGGAGAACTGTATGTCTCCTGCTCTGTTTTACCCAGATTCTGCATATATTTCATGTTATAGCAGTCTCGGATGATGATCCAGCACACGTTCGTTTTAAGAACACTTTCACAGCAGATTTGACAAAATGCAAAGAAGGTACCAATGTGAGATTTCTAAAAATAGCTACAGCACTCGACCCAAGGTTTAAGAATCTGAAGTGCCTTCCAAAATCTGAGAGGGACGAGGTGTGGAGCATGCATTTAGAAGTCTTAAAAGATCAACACTCTGGTGCGGAAACTACAGAACCCAAACCACCAAAAAAGAAAATGAACCTTCTGCTGGTAGCATCTGACTCAGATGATGAAAATGAACACGTCTGTCCGTACTGCTTTGGACTGTTATCAAGCAAAACCCATCATCAGCATGGAAGCATGTCCTCTGGAATGGTGGTTGACGCATGAAGGGACATATGAATCTTTAGCGCATCTGGCACATAAATATCTTGCAACGCCAGCTACAACAGTGCCATGCGAATGCCTGTTCTCACTTTCAGGTGACATTGTAAACAAGAAGCAGGCAGCATTATTTCCTGCAAATTGTAACCAACCTCGTTTGTCTGAGCAATTGGCTGACCAAGAAGTAGGACTGAGTGGACTTGACGGCTCTAAAGTTTTACATTGTTTTATTTTTGAATGCAGGTTTTTTTGTACATAATTCTACATTTGTAAGTTCAACTTTCATGATAAAGAGATTGCACTACAGTACTTGTATGAGGTGAATTGAAAAATACATTTTTTTGTTTTTTACAGTGCAAATATTTGTAATCAAAACTAAATATAAAGTGAGCACTGTACACTTTGTAATCTGTGTTGTAGTTTAAATTAATATATTTGAAAATATAGTAAACATCCAAAAATATTTAAAATAAATGGTATTCTATTGTTGTTTAACAGCGTGATTAATCGTTATTAATTTTTTTAATCACTTGGCAGCCCTAATTAGTGCTAAGATGAGGAGATGTTTGATGTGTAAACTGCATGAAAACTAATTAAGGATTGTTTCTGGCTATCATATTGCTCATGAAACTAATGAAAGATTGGCTATAACTAAAGGCATTATGTATAATTGCCCATCAAATGGGATCACAGCCTTGGAACTGTAAATGTTATATATGTTTTATATATGTAAATGTTAACTTAATATAATAATAATATAATATATGGAGATATACCTATCTCATAGAACTGGAAGGGACCTTGAAAGGTCATCGAGTCCAGTCCCCTGCCTTCACTAGCAGGACCAATTTTTTGCCCCAGATCCCTAAATGGCCCCCTCAAGGATTGAATTCACAACCCTGGGTTTAGCGGGCCAATGCTCAAACCACTGAGCTATCCCAACAATGGAAAATCCACAAAATTTGTTTGCGTTTAGTCAACAAAGGGAGAGCTCGTGCTGTGATGGGAGCACGACAGATTGCTTTCCAGGAAAAACCAGCTATAAAAATTAACCCTGGGAGCGATTCTCTGAACTGTTTGGACACTTTCAGGGGGTCTTCCAGATATAAGACAGAGATTCCCAAAACTATTTGTGGTAACCCTGAGAGACTTACGGAAAACCAGCAGATTACTACACCTCTGCTAATCATTTGGGTTTACAAATTCTGATTCACTTGTAATGTATTTTACCTGCTTTAACCTCTCAATAACTCTCATTTCTTTTTCTTTGCTAATAAATCTTTAGCTAGTTTACTAGATAAATTGGCTTCAGTGTTGTCTTTGGTATGAGAGCAAGAGCAACCTAATGCATGGTGATTTTTGGTTTTACTAACCTTTCATCACTTAGTCCAGCTTTTCTGGATGGCAAGATGTGCTGGAGAACTTAAGGAGACTGTCTGTGGCTCCATGGTAAGACTAATGTGCACGATTGTTGTTGGTTTGAAGTCCAGTTATAGAATATATCACTAGTAGGGGGTGTCTGCCCTCTTTTCTGAGATTGGCTCTTTCAGTTGTGAACTACGCCAGACACCGTAACACTCAGTCTCCTGCATTCAAGTTCTGGGGTCATTTTCTCCAGGTTATGCAGCTACTACTTCTAAATGTCCATGCAGAATGAGAGGGTGATTGGAAACTTCACCTACATTCATAGCATGCCATGGTTCTATGCTTCTTTATTGCAAACAGGCCCAGTTATGCCAGGTGGATGCCAATCTACATTCTATGTTAAATTTCCCTGAAGAAGTACACAGTGCCTTTGAATCTGAGGAATCTGTTGCTTTACCCTGCTTGAGGGCCTGAGACCCTGGGTGGTGGCCCAATCTACCCTGACTACTAGGTCACTCTTCCCTGAGAGGAAGGGTACCCCAAGGACTCTGACCAATAGGTCACACTCTCTCATTTGTGGGTTAGGCCATCACAGACTTGAGCAGTTGGGGCATAAACTCCCTGCTGAGTGTACGTGACCAGACACCCCTTGATGGGGCATATCTACCTCGCGACAGTATATGATTTCTTTGGCCATTTTAACTCTCTCCTTTTCTTTTATAAATAAATCTTTAGATATTAGATTCTAAAGGATTGGCAACAGTGTGATTACTGGGTAATACCTGAGTAATATACTGAGCTTGCTATGTGGCTGATCTCTTGGGATTAGAGGGACCCTTTGTTTGATGAAATTGGTTTTAAATAATAACTCACCATAAAGTCTAGTGTCTGGGTGGTGAAACAAGGGCTGGGATGCCTAAGGAGATTGCAGTTTGTACTTCCTGTTAACCAGTGTGATGAGACAGAAGTTTACTTTTGTTTCTGGCTTGGTATATCTAATAATAGAATAACCACCAGTTTGGAGTGAGCCACCCTATTTCTCAGCAGTTTGTCCGGAGCTGTGACCCAGAGGCATGGTGACACCTTCCTAACTGGAGACATAGGTCTCTTCTTTTTTGAGGTCTTAAGCTAGTCTCTGGAACTGCCCTGTAGTTCTTACCTGATGGAGCTAGAGCCATGGAAGTTGAAGATGACTGGCCCATTGACCCTATTGCACAGGACAGGTAGTCAAGCCCTGAGTCGAAGAAAGGACTCATCAAACAAACCATCAGGAGAAACTTACCCTTATCTTCCCTCAGTTTCCTCTGTCTGCTTCTGAATCTGATGCAGATCTTGTACTTTGACAGGATATGTGTGTCCTCCAGACAGTGGAGACATCTGGAATGACCATCACTTAGGGAAACAGATCCTGTGAAGGTATGGTAGAGTTTAAAACTTGGGGGTTTGGGCATTCTGTACAAAAACTAAAAACAGTAGGGGGTGGTGGTGAGCCCTGACTGCAAAAGGATGGGAGGGTGGGGGGAGTGCCCCCAAAATACACACAATTGTGAGTAAATCAAGAAAGCCTCAAATTAAAAATGTGTATTCAGAGTCTAGGTGCAGACCATGTGCACACTGCTACCAAAAATCTCCAATCAGAGGAGCAAGGGGTGTTCACACACTTGGAACATCTATAGGAACAATTACTCAAAGAAGAATATAAATATCCTAATAATTTCAGAGGCAGTGATATATTATCATGTTCATTGCTCATTTTATTCCATATTAGTAGGAAGACGGTCATTGTGCAAGAGAAACTAAGAGCATTATGACCTTCAGAGTGATCTTGTATCATTCCATCTCATTAGTGGTCTGTGGTCAGGGAGCAAACTTAAGAGGGAACTTGTTTTACACACTTTCCAATTATGACTTGTGGAATAATGAGCACTTTTCACAGGGCATCTGCACAGAAATATGCTACCACATTTACATGATTGTGCTCAGCACACCTATATGATTCCTTAGCAGTGATGGCTTGCACAAGAGCTGATGGGTTCGGAGAAAAGAAAAAAATGACAACCAAACAAATGCCTGAAGTAACAGATAGTAGGTCATGGCTGTCATCTTGGATGTTTCCTTGGTGGACTCTACAGCCAAAATGTGGCAGAGGCTCCTGGCTACATAAGTACTCTTCTGGTTTTTGCTAGAGTAGTCCATCTAGAAAGATCCAAAGCCAAGGACTGTAAGTTTTATATAGACACCATTGTGACGGGTTGAATCACAGAAACCCCTTTGGGACTGCCACCTGATGTGCCTAGACTACCTCTAAGCCCGTTTTCCCTGCCAGCTTGGGACTTCAGTACCTTGCCTTGTTTGAGCCAGACACGCTTGCCTGCTGCAAACACAGATACAAGTCTGAACCACGTCCCCCACAAGCTGCAGGCTTAACTGAAAACAGCTTAAGAAGTGCTCCTGTCTCCAGCACTCAGATACCCAGCTCCCAATGGGGTACAAACCCCAAATAAATCCGTTTATTGTTCGCCATCCATAACACTGAGAGAGAGATATGCACAGCTGTTTGCCCCCCCCCGTATTAATACTTACTCTGGGTTAATTAATAAGTAAAAAGTGATTTTATTAAATATAAAAAGTAGGACGTAAGTGGTTCCAAGTAATAACAGACAAAGCAAAGTGAATTACCAAGCAAAATAAAATAAAACACGCAAATCTAAGCCTAATACAGTAAGAAGCTGAATACAGATAAAATCTCACCCTCAGAGATGTTTCAATAAGCTTCTTTCACAGACTGGACACCTTCCTAGTCTGGGCCCAATCCTTCAGGTACAGTCCTTGTTCCAGCTCAGGTGGTAGCTAGGGAATTTCTCATGACTGCCCCCCTTATATAGCTTTGGCACAAGGCAGGAATCTTTTGTCTCTTTGGGTTCCCACCCCTCCTTCTAAATGGAAAAGTCCCAGGTTTAAGATGGATTCCAGCACCAGGTGACATGGTCACATGTCCTGTGAGACCCCCCAAGCATTCATTCTTCCCAGCCTGACTCACAGGAAGGCTTGCAAGTAAACAGATCCATCTATAATCAATTGTCCTAGTGTTACCCAGGGTTCTTTCAACCCAAAGCTCTTGGTAACTTTTACCCTGTGTGAGGTAGTGTCAGGAAATAAATCAGGGGAGACACGGCCGTCCAACCGATAGATGGCTGGCACAAACAGGACAACACAAGAGTGCTTTCACTTAAAGCTAAACTTTACTTAGTCTCAAGCACTTACACACATCCACAACAGGTTAGTAAAACTCCCCCAACCCTCAATAATTACCGAAGCTGAGTGTTGCTCTTGAGTGGCACAGCGGCTGCCAGTGGGGAACACAAGATGCATCCAGAGGGAGAGAGTCCAGACTTGAAGAGTCCCTCCTACCTCAAACTTTTTCCCCTTATTTATAATACAATGACATGTCCCTTAGAGAAAACCTGTTAAGCAAGCAGTTTCAATGGTCCAGCAAGAGGTTTCCTTCTGATTATTGATTAACTGGGTGTGGGGTTTTCCCAGAGTTTGCAGCCTTGAGGTCCTAACAGACACATTCCTGAGGGAACATCCTGCTCTTCTAAAATGCATGTATCAGCAACTTCAACACAATTCTTATCAGGAAGGATGCGGGGTCAAGCTGCCCTTTCTATGGCACCCAACCCCCCCCCCCGCCTTGGTTAAGCTAAGCCTGCTCATAGACTCATAGACTTTAAAGTCAGAAGGGACCATTATGATCATCTAGTCTGACCTCCCGCATGATGCAGGCCACAAAAGCTGACCCACCCACTCCTGGATTAATTCTCTCCCTTGACTCAGCTGTTGAAGTCCCCAAATCATGATTTAAAGACTGCAAGTTGCAGAGAATCCTCAAGCAAGCGACCCCTATCCCATGCTGCAGAGGAAGGCGAAAAACCTCCAGGGCCTCTGCCAATCTACCCTGGAGGAAAATTCCTTCAAAGACAGACGCAAATGCAAATACAAATACCTGCTCCTCCACTGGGAACTCCCACTCAAACTCCCCTGTTCGCCGGCTCCTGTGCCGCTGCTCGCAGCTGTGCCGCTGCCTGGCTGGGTGGCCGCTCTTATAGGCCCCCTCCTCAGCCAAGCTCCGCCCCCTAATCAGGGCTCGGCTGCCAGAGCAGCAGTCCGCCCCTACAGGACACTACAGATACAGACACGACAAAGACAGACGCAAATACAAATACCTGCTCCTCCAATGGGAACTCCCACTCAAACTCCCCTGTTAGCAGCCCTGTTCGCCGGCTCCTGTGCCGCTGCTCGCATGACCACTTTACGGCCTGATGACTTGGCTGCTTTTAGCAATAAGCAGTAGTGGTTTCAGGCACTTTACTGCTTTGCCAAAATCTCCCTGTACACTTGTTGATGGGAGCCATCAAGATTCCAAACCACCAATGGCCCACACTCAGTAGATTATAAGCTTTGTAATGAAGCATATTCCAGTTACATTATATTCACACTTATTGGCATATTTTCATAAAATCATATGGAGTGCAACGTCACAACCATTACAAGAGCAGACTAGTAAACTGTGATTATTAAGTAGCCAGACATACTCAAATTTGTGTGGAATAGGATTTCTATTTTCATTGTTATTCCTGTGATATTCCTCATGGTAATAATTGACAACAGGTTACTATAATCGTTGGCTGTATTTGGGGAAATGACAGGTGCCATGGATGAGTAATTTATTACCTCTTGTGGAGGCATGGTAACTCTGTACTGTTGGTATCAGTGAGACTTGTACTGTGGTCTGTCTACTTCAACATCAAACTAGTGTGGAGTGTTTGATTTGTGTGTAGGAAATAGTGACTTCTCCTTATTGACATCATATAATCCCTTGAAAATACTACTGTGCATATGATGAAATATGCCACTCTACACAATCAAATGCTTTTTTCTATAGCTATCAAGACTATAATACTAATCTATTTTTATTAGAGATTTAATTCTAACAAGCTCCCAACCTGATCTTTGTTCATTATAGTAGATAATATGCTTTTGAACCCTCTGGTCAAAGTCACAGTATTTTTGATTCTACATTATTAAAAAATTTGCTGTCACAGGTTCGCTATCACTGAATGTCTCCTCCTGGCTGGTCACAAGACTGCAGGTGTTCTGGATCTCAGTTTCCCCTCTTGTTACCAGTCCATCCTGCCTCCCACTCCAGTAGAACAGACACCACACCTTAAGTCCTGCTGGATGACTTTTCCTCAGGCTGTCACTTTATTGTCCAATGGTAAAAGAAAGCAAGTTCAGCTACATCAGGTAGTCCTTTACCTGCTTTTCACCCCAAAGTTTCCTTCTTCATTCAAGGGTCGTGCTATAATTAAAGCTACGTTTATGTCACAGAGGTCACGGAAGTCACGGAAGCTGTGACTTCCAGAGACCTCCGTGACATTTTCTGCTTCAGCCCCTGGGTCTGTGGGACTGGAGCTGGCAGCCAATGGGGCCCTGGCAGGGTTCCAGCAACAGGTGACAGCTTCCTCAGGGTCCCCCTGCAGGTTTCCAGCTACAGGCAACAGCCTCCTCAGGGTGCACTCCTCAGGGTTCCAGAGACTGGGGACCGCCTTGCAGGGGGGAGGAGGGGGAACCCTACAGCTCCCAGTCACCACGGTGGCAGGGGAAACCATGGAGTCGCAGCAGCAAAAGTCACAGACTGGTCATGTCTTCCGTGAATTTTTGTTTATTGCTGTGACATGTCCGTGACTTTTACTAAAAATAACCGTGACAAAATCTTAGCCTTAGCTATAATCAATCTACTAAGACTCCCTTGGTCTACAGGCTGTTTCTCTCATTTATAGTTGGGCCTTCTCCCAATTATATCAAGTCACTTCCATTTACATTTCATCCCTAGACCCAGGGGCCCATTCAAGAGTCTACAGTCTTTCTGCAGTCTTCTTCTCCAGCCCATCCTGTGCTCCTGCCTGTGCCTCTCTGCTCCCAGAGCCAGGGCCTGCAGAGAGATTTCCCTTCTCCATTGCCCCCCACCCAGTAGCTTCTTTTCCTTCCTTTCATTAGTATCAGGTGTCCCTCATCAAGCCCAGCTGGGAGGCCCTACTCTGTCACAGGGGTTCATTTCCTTTAAAGTAGTTAATCTCCCTGTGACAACTGCTATTGATAAAAAACATACTTGTGAATATTTCTTTAGATTTGGTGTATTTATCATTTTACATTCTTTTTAAGAAAAGAGGTAATTTAAAAAATATATATATTTAATAAATGAGTTCCTTTCTTGGAGCTCCTACATAACTTCTTGGTCAGGCCATCTGGTTTAGGGGCCTTTCCTCCCTTCGTTATTTAATAACTTTTCTATTTCATGTTCTATACCTTTCTAATAGAATTTCCTTAAAAATCCTAATTTATTTTATAACTTTAGGTAATTTGGGTGATTGACTAATCAACTTGTGGGTCACTTTAATCTATTTTCACTAGTAAAAGGTTCTTCATAATATGCTTGGAATTTTTCTTCTATGCCTATATATTTCATAATTAATTGACTGTCATGGATATCTTTAAGCTTTTAATATATGTTGTAGATTTAGATCTCTTTAAATAAATTTAGCCAACATTTTCCCCAGTTTATTTCCCCACTCAAAATATTTTGCTTAATTTTTAAAAAAATAACATTTTCTGTTTCTCCATGTGTACAAAATATCTAAATCAGTTTGTTTTGATCTTTTCTTTTTCTCATGCTAAGCTGAATAGGAAACTACATATCCCTGAAGCAGTAGTTTCATTGTCTTCCAAAGCAGTGAGTGGGGGAATTGAATCTCTGTATTTAGTTTCTAAATATACATTTACTGTTATGATGGCAAAGCACATTATTAAATCTCCATTGGCTAGTTTGAAGACCTGAATTCCTGTCTATACCTCCCAATGGTGTGCCATGATATTTTTTTTAGTAAGTCATGCAAAAACTTTTTAGCTGATAGATAAAAAGATGTTTTTCTAATACACACATAGCAATTAATAAACTTAATGCATTCATTTTGGCAAATACTAATAGTCAAATGTAGTGATAGCTGAGAATATACAAATATGTGATTACCTAATCTTTCTACTGAAATTGAAAATCCATTCTTCTATCTTTTTTGAGAAACTCCTCGGTGACCAAGTCATAGAAATCTGATAAGCTAAGCAGATACCTAATCAGTTCCTTTTTGATATTAAGTAAAGCCAAGTTGTACAGGTGTTCAGCTCCCTGGGCATTTCATGTGAATGTCTTAATGCACGTTAAAGTTGAAAAAGACCTTGCCACTGTGGCTGAAGAGTAGGAAATAGTCAGAATTAACGCAGCCAACTTGTTGACCTTAGAGAAGCAAGTATGTAAATCCAGCATATAAATAGTTTCATACTGTTCAAATGAACCTTTCCCTTGCAGCTGTTTTGAGCTGTACAGAGCTCACACTGTTTGGGACACAACCAGCTACTGTAAAAAAATATTCAGATAAGATCCTATCAGAGATTCAAGAACATCAACCCAAAAATATGTCTGGAGCACCTTGAATCTTTTTGGATTCAGCATATGGACAAATTTAAGTTTCTCTCCACTCCCAAATCATACTGATAGCTATTCACTGATATTGTCAATAACCTCAAAGAAGAGACACGTATATGTTGCTTGGCCTTCCCTTGCTCTTTTTCCCAAGGTTCATATGTACCTAGCTCTGACACCTCTTTCCAAAACTCATCAAAAGTTTGTTGCTTTTGGTAAATTTTCTCTAATGTCTCAAAATCTGCTGAATACAAAACCCAATGTCGTACATCCTGCTTTCAGGAATGTCAAACACTACTTCTGTCACTTCAAGGATTTTGTTGCAGCGGCAAAGGAGAAACAAATCCTCAAGCATGGGCAGAAAACCCTTGGATGAGGAAAAAGACAGCATTCCAGTCTGCTGGATTTTGTGCAACACTTTTGAAAAGTTTGATCAGAGCTTTTCTGTTCTACTTAACAATTTGTAGAAGACTTGAATGAAAATTCCACTTTGTGGTGCAAACAGAAGGCAGTCTCTGTTCAACTATGTTTTGAAGAAGTTAGGCCCACTTGGAGATAGATAGAGAAATGCAGATATTCCTTCTAAATTTTTGAAGAAAATCTTACATTCTCTGATACTGTTTGCTCCAAAACTGAGGACAAGATTTAAAACATGAGCACAGCGATGAACAAAAATTGCACAAGGGAACTTTTCACAAACACATTTCTGAAGCCTACTTACATCACCTGCCATTATTGCTGTACCATCATATGTCTGAGCTACTAATTTATCACCAGATTTAAACTTCTAGCACACCATTTTAGCATGCTGGCAAAGGTCAGCTGTAGTTAAACTGTTACTAACTTCAGTAAAACCAACAAAGCATTCTGTAGCATCGCCATTCTTGGTCACATAATGCAGTACAGTTGAAAGCTAAGACTTATTGGCAATAGCTGAAGTTTTATCAAATAAAATAGCAACAAATGGTACTTTCTCAATTTATTTGGCAATGGCATTAAGTTGGGCATTTCTTACTGCTTCGATGAGGTCATTCTGAATTCTGTTCAATGTTGCAGAAAAAGCATTAGAAATTTACAAATGCTGCTTGAATAAAGCATTGAATTCACTAATTCTAAGGTTTCTCCATAATTGTCCTGATTCAGGGAGTTATGCCCAGCTCTTGTTCTCCAAGATGACATACAACAAGAATTAATCTTTGCAAAATAGCCAGATGCTGACAAATTGTTTCATTGTGTTGCCTCACAGCAATTCTGCGTTGCTCATCTAACTGAAGATCAGTGGGAGCTTGCCCAAATGTTCATAACTGTATACAGGTTGCTAGGTTTTGCCAGCTAGTTTCAGGATGTCTGCAGGCATTGTACAGGTTATTTAGGTCATTGTATCTTGCCTTATTCCACATCTTCTTTTCATTTAATAAAAAGTAGACAGGGCCAACAGTATAGCTTGTTTGTTTCTGCACACCCGCAGTTCCATTCACATTGGTACCCCCCAGTGCTTCACTGAAATACCATTTCAACTCTTTTCCTGCTTTTCAGTAAGTACTCTCTAATTCCAATTTTGGTTTTGTCCTTTTATTTCTTATTTTTTTGTTGAATAGTCTCTTGAACTAAATGATTTAGTGACCAAATTTGCACTAAACTTTCCATCCTGATGAAGAGGTCATGCCGTTAGCTCTGTTCTATCACAGATGATTCAGTTCTTCATTTGTATGCCTTAGCTACTTTTTCCAATGCACAGCCAGTCAGGAAATCAGCTGCCTGCAGAGTCATGTTGCCTAGGCAATGTGATACAACTTGGAGCATTGCATGCTTTGCCAGCAAAACAAGAAGACATCTTATGTGAACAGATTCATTACATGCAGGGCTTTCTTATTTTTGTAGAAAAAAACATTTTTTGTGAATTTTCTGGCATGCAATGCATGTGTTGCATGCACAGAAGGTACACCATGATACCTCTATATGTATTGAAGTGTGATCTGAAATCGTGATACTTCCTATCTGTAGCTGAATTACATTTTGAAAGACACCTGCAGATGCGTGGAGGAAATTAAATACTTTTAATAATATTTGACATGTGGTAGTGAAATGTGTATCTCTTATAATAGATGCAAATGTCTCCAGAGATCTTTCCATTCCAAATCTTTTGCTTTATTTGAATGGGATTCTGTTCATTGCATTGTCTAAATGATAGCTAAATCTCCAGCACATATAATATGACTCTTACCTATATTTACTATATTTGTGAAGCCTTCATCTTCACATGGGGACATGTATTAATGCAGAGTCTGATGGGGCAACTGCCCCTCAGTGGCAGAAAAGGGGTTAAACGCAGCCGTAGGGAGGCTGCGCCGGAGGCAGCCAATTAGAAAGGGGCTGAGAGGAGTAGCCAATCATGGCCTGGCAGGCTCATATAAGAAGGGCTGCAGGGCAGAGCAGAGTTCAGCAGCTGTGTGGAGCTTGAGGGGGGAAGGTCAGGTTCCTAGCAGGAGGAAGGAGTGCCAGCACCCTGGACAGAGCAGTGCTGCCAGCAGGGACCAGGGAAGATAGAGAGAGCTCCTGGCTAGCTGCTAAGACAGGCAAGCTGAAGTCCTGAGGTAAGGGCAAAGAAGGCGCTGGGGGCCATGGGGAAATGGCCCATGGAAAGGTACAGAGATGTTGATGTGGATGCAGCATGTGGCTGCCATGTACAGGGTCCCAGGGCTGGGACACAGAGTAGTGGGTGGGCCCAGGTCCCACCCCTTCCTTGCCACTGAGGAAGTAGCCAGACAATTGGCTGTGGCTGCCACTGAAGGAATTGGCTGGACAGTTGACTGCAGTTTCCCCGGAAGGGGGGAGAGCCAAGTGTGACACAGCCAGAGAGCCGTGCCCTGAAAAGGATGCCATGGTCCTTGGGGTGACACGGGTGATGACGGGCAAGACACCACCAGAAGAGGGTGCAGAGATAATTCCCAAGACAGCCAGCAGGAGGTGCTGCAGTAGTGAGTCACACCCTGTCACACAGAGTAATTAGCTGGCCTTGTACTTCACCTATGAACACTGCCTCTGTACAAACATTTACAGTTCCCCATTAAAAGGTCTTGTTTATTATGACAAGTATCCTTCCTACAAGTTACATGTGGTTCTGCCAGCAAGTGATTTACCCAATCTTTAATTTCATGTGTCCTTGATAGGGAAGTGACTTGCCAAGGCCATGCAGCAGTCCAGTAACAGAGCTGGAATAGGACACAACTCTTTTGAGTCCTGAGCCATACTGCTTTTCTTAAATCCCTTAATATTCCAAGCATGTAGTTTGTTTTTCAGCATTGTGTTGGCTGTGTATTTAGTGTAAGAATAACTGGAATAATAGTAAAGCAGATTTTGATGTATACATATATACTATGAACTCGGAGTTCCTGAGCTTAGTCACGCATAGCCTGTTCCTCAAGAGTTCTCTAGAATAAATATGTCCCAATTTCTGGATATAGTTTTAGGCATATTGTCTTTAAAAAATGAGCTGAGTTTTATAGTTGGATATGAACAATTATCTCCATTTAAAATTTCTATAAAAGAATGTATAGTTAAATAAGGCTAAGATAATTTAACTTTGCATAATTGAAACAGTTTATCAGTGTAATGTCATGCAGGAGGCTTCTACCCCATATTTAAAAAGGCATTTGGGGACAGCCTGCCAAAACATTGAGGTACAATTTTCTACAGGGGATGCCATCTTTGTTATTTACTTATTTTCTAGTCTCTGTCCTATATCCTCTAGAAGATAAAGGGTGCCTTGCCATTAAACACTCACTATTGTAAAGACACACAAATTTTTTTCAGTCAAGCTTAGGCAGTGGCACACTCCTCTCAAACAAAGGTACTCATGGTACAGAACATTGATCCCATATAGCCTCTCAAACCACTGAATATTAAACTTCATTAGTTTTGCACAAAGGAGATCAATTCTTCCACAGATCCATTACAATGGGTCTCTCACAAGCTTGCAGCTCCTTGGAGACAGCTACCAGATGTGTCAATCACAGCAGGCTGGGAATGGCCACATCCTAGAAGCCTTCACCAGTTCAGTCTGCCTCAAGCAGCTGCAGGAAGGCTTCACTAGACCTCCTGCTCAGAGCAGCAAAACAGAAAGGGATCCATTTTCCCCTTAATATTTCAGTTATTGGATAACAAATGGCAGTGGGCTGTTATTTAACATCTGTGCCTGAGCAGCAAGATTTCTGGAAACCCCCTTCTGATCCTGAGGTAGCTGGCTGCAGGCCTCTTTGGAAGGAACACCTCACCTGCTATCCAGAGGAATAGAAGAGCTGCCAGGCTAACTGGACCCCACTCACTGTAGGTCAACTATCCCCACTACTGACCTGTGGCCCTTTGCAAAGGAGGATGTCCTCAGGACGGTTATAGAGACGGAAACTTGACCTCTGAGTAACTCACCCAGGGGAAGGAGCAGCACACAACAGGGTGGAAAGGGGGGTTGGTAAAATAAACAAACAGAAGCTGCAAGGAGAAGTCAGCCAGAGACCCCAGGAACAGCCAAAGCAGGGACTGCTGCTTTGAGAGGCAAGAGGGGGTAAAATGGGATATATCTGAGGCTCCCTCCCCTCTCTAACGCCAGAACTATGCAGAGGACGTCCTTCTGTGGGGGCACTAGGATTCATGTGGGGGGGGGGGGAAAGGGGGAAATAACTTCAGGAAGGAGCTAGCAAGAGATTCCAGCTGGCAGGAACAGCTAAAGTGGGGACAGAGACTTTTCTACAGTTCGGAGTAGATTTTCTCTGCCCACCGTTTCCTCCAATCCTTCCGCCCTCACAGTCTCTTCACTTCAACTTCACTCCATACCTTCCTTTCTTACCCTCTTCTCCCCTTCTCTGTCCCCCTCAGCTCCTTTATCTTTAGAGTTCCCTCTTCCTTCAGTTTTAGCTCATTCCCTCCTAACTAAACCCACTCAAATAACATAAAACTTATGGCACTAACATGCTGTTTGACACTGCACTGATCACTCTGCTTTTGTGTTTTACGCCTTTCCACCCACTTTTTTGTCTAACTACTCCTGGGGGAATTCTGCGCCACACTTAAAATCAAACAAGTATACAGCCAATATTCATAACTTCAAATACAAAAATGACACATACATACAAATAGGATGAATATATTCAGTAGATCATAACCTTTGCAGAGATATGTTACATGGCATATGTAGAATAAAACATATTCCAGTTATGTCATATATACATTCATAAGTATATTTCCATAAAGAATTATGGGGTACAATGTCACAAGATAGCCCCAGATGCTTATGCTCACTGCTTTTAGAGAAATTTGGGATGAAATGTGACTGAGATGGCTTGGATACAAAGCATGGCTGCTCACTGCCCTGCTATTAGATTTCTGAATTAAACAATGTAGATAATACATATTAGGGGCTGATTCTCAATGATTTTTCCTCTTTAGCAACTAAATTGTGCTGTAATGTATGAAGAATTGACTATATAATTCATGTTCCTTTACAAAGAATGGTTAGTTACCCCACAGTAACTGATTCTTTGAGATGTAGTCACTGTGGATCCTTCTGAAAGTGTGCATGTACCTCATGCATGTGAGACTGCCTGAAACCATCCCCCAGTTCCTTGCAATTGGAAGCCTGTGTAGCTGAGCACTCTGAAAAAGCAGGAATGGAGGATGAGTTGTGGGATCCACACTGACTACAACATCTCGACGATGAACAGCTACTGTAGGGTAAGTAACCATTCTTTCTTGTTCAAGTATGTGTCAGTGTGTGGATCCCATTGTAGGTGACTGGCAAGCTGTGCCCTTCTCAGGAGGGGATAGTAGGGAGTCTTGGCTTCATCAGTTAATCAGAGATTGAAACACTGCTCTTCTGAAAATGGCATCTGCTCCGACAGCTATGTCGAGTGTATAACAAAGGTCAGTGGGCTGATCCCCATGACTGCCTTACAGATCTCAGAGATTGGCACATTTCTGAAGCAGGCTTAAGACATTTCCTGTGCCCTGGTGGAGTGTGCCTTGATATTCTGATGAAGAGTCTTGCCAACCAGCTGATAACATGTGTAAATACACTGAGGGATCATGTTGAAATTCTCTGGGAAGAGATAGCTTGGCCCTTCAATGCACCAGAAATGGCCATGAAGAGGAAGGGAAAGAATCTGAAAGTCTTGGTCCTATTGAAGTAATAGAGCAGGGTCCAG
Organism: Platysternon megacephalum; assembly: GCA_003942145.1. Lineage (NCBI taxonomy): Eukaryota > Metazoa > Chordata > Testudines > Platysternidae > Platysternon > Platysternon megacephalum. The sequence continues at coordinate 1,939,047 of QXTE01000106.1, forward strand.
GGTATGAAGCTTCATTTTTCCCAACAATGAGTGCAGCTTTGGGAAGAAGACTGGTAAGGTGATAAACTGGTTCAGGTGGAATTCTGAGACCATTTTAGGGATACATTTTGGGTGTGGTTTCATCACCACCTCGTAGAAGAATGTGTGTGGCAGTTCATTCATAAGGGCCTGCAACTCACTGACTTTCCATCAGAAATACTATCTTGATGGTTTGAAGGGAGTCTTCATGAGCTGTAGAAGGCCAAACTTGAGATCTCACATGGGAGTCAGGTCTCTTACTGGAGGGCAGGTACAAAGAAGGTCCTTGAGGAATCTCAACATCATAGAATGTGAAAAGACTGGATGTGACTGTATCAGAGCATGGCATGCTGATATTGCTGCCAGGTGGACTTTAAAAGAACTAAATACTAAAAGTCCTGTTCGCTTCAGAAGCAGTATGTAGTCCAGAATCTTTGGTATTGGGACATCTTTTGGGTTCACTTTATATTGGGCTGCCCATATGGAAAATATTTTCCACTTGGAGGAATAAGTCTTCCTGGTGGAAGGTTTCTGTCTTCGTGAAAATAATCTTCCGAACCTGCAGGAAGCAGACTCAGTTGATCCAGCTCATCCAGCCAACATTTAGGTTGTCAGGTGTTATGACTGAGTCTGGGTGCAGTATTTGACCCTGGGTCTGATATTATCTCCAGACAGTCAGAAAGGTGTATGGGAGGCTGTCTGGACATTTGCAGGACATCATAAGAACATAAGAACGGCCGAACCGGGTCAGATCAAAGGTCCATCTAGCCCAGTATCCTGTCTACCGACAGTGGCCAATGCCAGGTGCCCCAGAGGGAGTGAACCTAACAGGCAATGATCAAGTAATCTCTTTCCTGCCATCCATCTCCACCCTCTGACAAACAGAGGCTAGGGACACCATTCCTTACCCATCCTGGCTAATAGCCATTAATGGACTTAACCACCATGAATTTATCCANGGAACCTTTTCTAGTGCCAGTATGAACCTTTTCTAGTGCCAGTATGGCACTAGAAAAGCAAATAAGATAAGCAAAACTGACTCAGCCAATAATGGGCTATCTTGAGCACTGTAGCTGTCCCATATAATCTTGGATATTATTCTGGGGATCAGGAGAATAGGTGGGAAGGCATATAGGAGCCTGAGACCACTGAAAACAGAAACCTAGAAGGGAGCCAGGGCTCACAGCTCTTTTGGAGCAGAAGTCCTTAGTAGTTGGCGTCCACCATGGCAAAGAGATCTATGGTGGGTGTCCCAGAGTGGTGAAATATCAAGTCTGTGATGGATTTGTAGCTGATTACCACACTCCTGCTCAAAGTTAGTTAGGTCATTGCTAGCTCCCAGAAAGTGGCGAGCCAACTGGGTTAAGCTGTGCTGATGGCACCATCCCCAGAACCTGATTGCTTCCAGACAAATGATCAGACACCATCTTGTTTGTTTATATAGTATGTTGCTGCTGTTTTGTCCATCAGGATCTCCATTGTAGAGTTCTGAAGGGCAGGTAAGTATCCATCCAGTCTAGCCTGATGGCTCTCAATTCCAAGACGTTCATGAAACACTTGAGATCATCCCAAGACAATGAGCCTTGCATATAAGATGGTTCAGCTGCATGCCCTAGCCTGTCCTTGACACATCTATGAGCAGCATCCTCATTGGGAAGGGAACTATCTCTTGTTCAGAGTGTTTAGCCACCACTGAAGCTCCTGCAGGACTTGTTTTTTTATATGATGCCTGGATGGGGAGTAGATGGTCCTCAGCCATTATTGCAGAGGGCCGCAGGCGAAGTCTGGCAAGCAGCATCACAAAAGTATATGCAGACAGGTAGCCTAGGAGCCCCAGACACATACACATTGTTGTTGCCAGTCTTATCTGTATGTCATGTACTACCAATTGAGGGGACTGGAATCTGTCGTGTGGCAGAAAAACCTTTGGCAAATTGGAGTCAAGTAGAGTTCACTAAGGGTCCCAAGTGAGAAAATAGGGAAAGGATATGATCTAAAGTTGTTTTGGTCCCATTGAGACCTGCCTGTGGTCAGCCGGTTGCCTACATATGGGTAGATGTGGATTCCTTGTTTCCTCAGATGTACCGCTACTACAGCCAGGAATGTGGTGAATACTTTTAGTGCCATGGGGAGTCAGATGGGCAGAACCCTGAATTGATAATGGTTAGGCCCCATTGTAAACCTGAGGTACTTCCTGTGAGGCTGGTGGATGACTATGTGGAAGTATGCATCCTGCAAGTCAAGAGATGCAAACCAGTCTGGATCTGGAATGATGGAGGCAAGCGTTATCTTCCTGAACCTGAGGTGGTGTAAGAATTTGAGTCTCCTCAGGTCTCGAATAGGATGGAGGCCTTTTTTACTTTGGAATAAGGAATTATGGGGAGTAGAATCCTCTTCCTGTTTTCCCAAAGAACCTCCTCTTTGGCTCCTAGATCAAGTAATGAGGCCTTTTCTGTTTGCAAAAGGTTCATGTGAGCAGGGTCCCTGAAAAGGGATGGGGAAGGGGGGTGTTTAAGGAGTAAAGAGCAGAATTGGATGGGATAGCATGAGCGGTGATCTCTAACACTCATGTGTCTGATGTCACAGGAGCCCATGTCCAGAGGAATGGGCTGAGGCAGCTTCTGAATATCAAGCTCTGTGGACTGGTTTGAGTGCGGCTCTTGACCATCTTGTCAAATCTGCTGATGTGTCAGTACGACAGACTGTGGGGCAAAGCTGAGGAAGGTTGTCACCCTCTATTGTATGTTGGGCATTTCTTATTCTGGTATTCAGTCTGTCTATGGTGAGACAGTGTACGCTGCCTCTGCTGGTGTGATGGTTTGAGTGGTGCACTTCTCAGTAGGGTGGAGGAGTGTGGATCCCCAGGAACATAAAGTCATTTTTTCAAGTGCCATTTTCTCTGCAGAGTTTTTTAAGTCACCTGCCTTCTGGATGGAGCACTGGAGGATGTGGGCTTGACTATAAGAAAGATCTTTGAGCTCAGTTCTTCTGAATCCACTTTCATGATTGCTCCAGAATGTTGAGCTTCAGTCTTTCATCTTTGGCTTGTGGGTCCTCGCAGTGAAGAAGAGACAGATCGAGCCTGTATGAGATATGGGATTCTCCCACGCAGAACACATATCATCTGTGCCCATCTTTTAAAGAAATTAGTCTATCGCAGGAAGGACAAGGTTTCAAACCTGCAGGTTCAGTATCCATCATTTCTAAGTCTTTCTGCAGGTGGGTCTGTACAGGGAGGACTGATCTGCTATAGTTGATCCAAAAAGCACTAGAACAGAATAAGGTGACTAAATTAAAAGAATAAGGGTTGTTCTGATGATTTTCAAAGGTGTTTAACCTGAGCTAAGAGCTAGTGGGTTGGGCAGCAGCTAAATTCTGACTTGCTGCCACAGGTAGTAAGAACTGAGGGAGGGTTGTGTCTGCCCTGTCCTTTATGTGCTCATATGAGAGGGCACAGGGCAAACGTGAGGCCCCGATGGACACTGCTAATAAAAAAAAAATCCAGTCTTGCAAGCATGAGGGACTTGCACATAGACAGTATGAGTGACACATACTCAGAAGAACATTATGTTGCATTTTTATGGAATCTTCCATTAACAGAGCACTATATGCCAAGCCAAACACTACATGAAAGCCTCACAGCACATCTGTGAAGGAGAGATCACTTCACTCACCACTGAAATACAGCCGCCTCTAAGAAGCAATACAGTGGTTGTTTGACAGTCCACAGCAACACTACACAAGAGTTTAGGCTGGCAGAATGCAACTGCCTACGATGGAATTTGACCTGAAACATCAGCTGTTAAGATATTATGAAAAGCCCAGTGGGATTTTCAATTAAAAGTGGTCAGCTCAGTTTTGTCTCCTTTAAAAGACATCAGCAGTGTTCTCTCTCATCACGCTGAGGCATTGTTTCAGTAGTGACTAGGACAGAAGAACCAACTTCACTTTCTGCAGCAACATGTTGTTCATTTGAGATCTTCCCTGTAAGTATTGACCTGGCCCAACCCATCCCTTCTTAATTTGTGAAATCTTTCTGGCTTATATTGCACAAGGTGGTATGGCGTCAGGTCATCACTAAAGAAGCACAACATAAGTGGTAGTGTTTTTCTGTAAAAACAGCATGATATGGCAGGGACAGACAATACTACAGAAATAGCCCCCAATGAATTATTGGGATAAGGGGAGTTTAATTCAGTTATTGGAAGAAATAAAGAGAAGCATTATCTATTTTGAAGAATAAATTTTAAAACCACAAGCTCCCTGAGCCTAGTTTAGTTCACAGATGGGTAGAGTTTCAGCAAATTCAAACCAAAAGACCCAGTTCCTTCATCTGGTAGCGATACAGTATAATTACAGGTTTTATATTTTTCATTGAAGAATCTAAAAAAATAAGGTTTTTGCCTTAAACTTTCTGATTAACTACGGCTGCATTTAAAAGGATTTGCAGCAGGATTTTACCTCATACTTGCTAGATTTCTTAATTCCCCAAAACTTGCTTTCCTAAAATCTGCTTGAACCTCTGCATTCTGTGATACGGTTCCTTCCTATGCTGAATTAAAGTAGCACATTGTCACTAATTTTAAGCTTCCATATTATTCTCACATTCTCTGTCAATAAGTATATCCAAGATGGCTTCTCTGGATCAATTCTCTTACTTTCTGGATCATAAAGCTGTTTTAGTTGTAGCTACAGTGAATATCTATTTTGGACAGACAATACAGCTAAACATATTCTCCAAGTCCGGGTACTTTGGGAGGTGGTTCTGTAATTTTCCTCCCTTGCTCTTCTGGTCTGTAGCACGTGCATATTGTTATTTTTCCCTGTATTTTTCATTGTTATATCATAACCCAAATAATTTCAAGGATATTCTTAATTTTCATCTTTTGGTTCGGATCAACTCCATCTACTGCCTTGGAAGTACACAAATGATTATTTGAATTAAACAAAAGCTCTTTTCTTCTCTCCTACTACTTAATTTAAAATCTTGCTTGTTTTGCATACAGGAAGTTAGTATCTCGCCTGTATATGCGGAGACTTATTTAATCCAAATAGGTTCTCATCACACAAAACAATCCAAAACCTTTCTGTCTATATCAGCTGCTCCTGCATTATTTGGTCTCCAGTATTTTTTCCAAATAAAATGCATGACTTGCTTAATAGCTTCAAGTTCATGTTCAATTCATCATGTGTGAAGAACTATGTATCAGTGTTTTGCTTTCTTCACTTTTACTTGGTATTGATGAGCTGAGCTCACCTATGTTGCCCAATTTCACTTCTTCTGCCAGGTCCCTGAAGTGATCCATAAGTATACCAAGTCTAACCTTCACCAGTGTTTGTTTCCTATTTGGAATATAATAAATGAGAAATTCCTAGTAGTTCTTTGGCTGATGTCTTTAATTTTTATATAATTTGTACTGGCACCTGACAGGGAACAGATCATCCATATTGTGCATTCAACACCCAGACGCCTCACTATGGAGGAACTCAGAGCCCCAAACCCAGTTCTTATATTCTACCACTCACCAATCTTTCCCTTATCTGTCTTGTATATTTAGATTGTAAGCTCTTCAGGGCAGGGACTGTCTATTACTACATGTATATGTAGCACAATCTTATTTGGGGCATATAAATTCTACTGTAATACAAAGAAATCGCTTTCCTTCTCACACCAATGGTGTACCATCTGTATCAATTTAGTAGATGCTGCAGCAGAAGTATTTTCCCAGTTCCTGATGCCTTCTTCAGTGATAATCAAATCCTGCCCCCAACACGGGACCCATTATGAACTGGATGATGTTGGTCCATACCTGAAGACCCTGCTAGGGGAAGCAGCCTTTCAGCATCCTTTGGCGCCCTAGTGGACAGGGATGGGATGGGGACAGGAAACAGCAAAAGTAGGAGTGGTACTTCCCTTCCAGGTGGTAGGGTATTAAGGATAGGACAGTGCAGACACTATCAGCCCAGTTCCAGAATGTTTGTCTGAATGCAGGCTAAGGTTCATGTAACAAATGTACAGAACTCTGGGCTTTTGAATTGGCTTTAGTTTCTTTATGAACCATTCACACACATCCAGTAGCAACAGCTCAGTTTATATTTATAGCAGTTAGACCAATCTAGCATAGTTTTCAGTTTGTTTAATAGTTCATCAATATCTCAGATTAGTATGAATGTAGTCTGATTGTACAGCTGAAGCAGAACTAATTTTGCTTTTTATTAACTCAGGTTTTCCTCTTCCTGTTTTTGCCACAACTCAGAGGAAATGGTTCTGATGTGTGTGTGTGTGTGTCTTGTACAGAAGATTTGTTCTACATCAGCAAGTCTAAATTGCATCCATCCAGATATACAATGGCCAAATCCAGCAATCTAGTTGAATCCCCTTTTACATACTGCTGCAAACCATGTGACAGTAGATACAACAGCAAAACATGACACTTCAAATGACATTCAGGGTTTTTCAAAATTTCCATTAAAAAAGTCTTGTGCTAAATTTTAAGGGCAAAATTATGTAGTAACGGATGATACAAAGGAATGGTTAGCAGTTCCTGTTTTTGTTAACAAATGTGACAGCTGATGTGGCAGAATCTATTTTCTGAGTTAAAAACATTTTGATACTATGGTCCTGGGGGCCACAAAGACAGCAGAGACAGAAAATCATGTAGTGAACCTAAAACCAAATATAGCACACAACTTGCTAATGAAAAAGATAATTGTCCACAGGTGAAATTTACCTGCTTTAGTTTTAGGTTATATTTCAGGCCTGAGGGGCAGATTCTCAACTGGTATAAATTGTCCTAACTCTAATGACTTCAAGGGACCGCTGTCACTTTCAAGGGTAGCTCCTCAGCTGGTGTAAATGCTGTCCAGATTTGTGAACCTGGGCTGAGTTCATTGAAACTTCTGCCTCCATGGCAGGAAATTAAGGTTTCAGCTGTGCACACATTGGATAGTTTGACATTTACTTGCAGACTTTGGGTTCTTTTGTTCAAAAGTAGTGAAACTCAGGGGTGTGGACACCGTGTAATGTGAGATTGTTTCACTCCTTATGCACAGGTTTTTTTCCACTCCTTATGCAGATGAGTCTTTCTGCCTTTGGTAAGGCCTACAATTATCAGATTCACTGAAATGAATATAGTCCTTGGTATAATGAAATTCTGTGACTCTTTTCTAGGCACATTGCTTAAGGCACTGTGATTAAATCAGTATTTAACAGTTTACCCACTTCTAGGCAGTGACATAGTAACCGCTATAATCAAAAATGCCCAAAACTAGACTAGTAGAAAGCTACTTGCCAGTGAATAAACAGCATTGTGGCTGTATAAAGAATGGAATAAATCTAATGCTTCCAGTTTGTAGCAGATATTTTCCCATTTCAGAGATTATAGAGATGGAGCAATTAAACAAGCTTTGTGCTGCTGGATATTGTTTCAAGTTTGTCTCTTAAAGCAGTCTTTACTGGCTTGCTGTTGCATCAGCAATATATCCAGTATAGTGATGAGATTAAATGAGAGTTCTTTGAACTGCAGCTGCATCTGTCTCACAAGCAGCTTCCATAAATAACTTAGCTTACTGATTAAGATAATTACCTAGGTCAGTTTTAAATGATTGCTTCCCTGTTTGCTAGACCTGCAGCAGGAGTCTCCCTATGAGATAGGGGATGAGGCAGATACCAGACACAGTGTTGGTATATAATCCACAAATACTCTTTATTGCTTACAAAATAAACCACTCACTCCACATTCATAACCCAAGCATACTACACCAGAGTCTAAAGATCAGAATTGAAGTCCCGATGGCCAGTCGACATTCAGTCCGATCACAAGATGCAGGGAGCCAGCATTACCACTTCTTAATCCAAACAGGGCTCTGGATCCACGAACGACTCCAAATTGCGAGTGTATTGAACATGTTTTATAATCCACTCCGTCACATCAGTTGTCTGGGCAATTTCAAAGAGACAGGTCTGGGCAAACTGCCAAAACCCAAGATGTTTAGAAACAGTCCCAAGCCCAATATGTTCCTCCTTTCCCAGTTCTTGTTTACAACTGCAGCAGATACATTGCAACAGGTACATTGTCATGGCAATGCCCCCAATGTTATTTCCTTATCTGGTATTTCTATATTTTTCTCATAACAAAGTTATTTTTCACAAACAGCTCTTGACCGCTTAAAACCTCAAATTCTTGCTTTGGTTGTCAACACGGAACTCACGTCAAGCACTTTCATCCATGCTAGGCCTATAACATATTACATGGATATATGGATTATGTATGGAGATATATATAACATGTTCATTTGGGGAATGATCCAAAGCCCATTGAGAATCAATGGAAAGACTATGAGCTTCAGTGGGTTTTGAATCAAGTGCTTGGAGCTCTAAATGAAGATTTCATATGAGGAACCCTCTTTTAAATATAAGAAGAATTTAGTCACAAATCCAATAGCTTATGTTTGATCACCTGACAATTATATTCAAACCCTCTGTGATTTTGTAGATACTGGGCTGAATTTAGTCCTTACGATTTTTCTAATTCAGTATAAGGAAATATCTCAATTATAAATAAAATCAACTGTAATACAAACTAAATACACTTGGTAGGTTAGCTGTGATCCACCAGGGAAGACAAAATGTAGAAATGTATACCACACAAGTCAGCTATTCTCAGCAATTCACATTGAGCATGAGGTTTACCACTTGAAGGCTGATTTAAAAAAATACTTTGAAATTTAGTTGGAGGCTGCTTGTAAACAATTTAACAGGTAGTGTTTTTTTAACAAATAAGAGTGATATGTACTGAGGGCCAGATTTTAAAAACTATTTAGGTGCCTAAAGATTCAGATAGGTGCCTAGTGGAATTTTCAAAAGCACAGTTTTCAGATGGGAATTAGGTGCCTAGATGTTTTTGAAAATGCCACTGGGTGCCTATCTGAATCTCTAAATGCCTAAACACCTTTAAAATCTAGTCCGGAGAGCTTAGTAGACAAAAATGGCAATAGCTTAGACCAGGGGTCGGCAACCTTTCAGAAGTGCTGTGCCGAATCTTCATTTATTCACTCTAATTTAAGGTTTCGCGCGCCAGTAATACATTTTAAGGTTTTAAGAAGGTCTCTTTCTAAAAGTCTTTAATGTATAACTAAACTATTGTATGTAAAGTAAATAAGGTTTTTAAAATGTTTAAGAAGCTTCATTTAAAATTAAATTAAAATGCAGAGCCCCCCATACCAGTGGCCAGGACCCGGGCAGTGTGAGTGCCACTGAAAATCAGCTTGCGTGCCGCCTTTGGCATGCGTGCCATAGGTTGCCTACCCCTGGCTTAGACAAACCTGATTATAGAGTAGATACTGTTCCAGAGCTCTGGCACATAAGTCTCCTTTTTCAGGGAAGTTTCTTGCTGATTTCAAATGATAAAGACAAGGTTTGTGCCTCTGTCTCTACAAGAAGACCAAAATGTGCAAACTGCAGGCCTAAAGTTAAACTCCTAAATCCACATTTGTGAACTAAATGAAGATGGCCTGATTTTCAGAGGTGCCTAGCACTGGAAACTCTCATTAGAATCAATGCATGATTTTAACTCCGGGCAAGCTTTTAGCAAAAGTGAGGCAGAATAGAATGTAGGATTGAAGTGAAGACTGCTTTAAAGGTATTTGCTTTAAAAATGAATCTTTTTTTAACTGAGTTGTTAGTTTAATTGAACAGTTAATAAGTTGGAAAATAACCAAGAAAAGATAATACAGGGAAAAAATCAAACAATGAGAGAATTGGAGGGTTGTTTCCTTATTAAAATGGGAGCAGTACTAAGAAGCCAATAAAGTTTACAAATAGCTGAAGAGAGGGAAAATAATTGTTTAGGCTGGTCCATGAAATTAAGCAGTGGAAGGAAAAGTGAAATGAACCAATTCTAATTGGGAACACTAATGAAAGGGAAGGGGAATTCTAATGGTGAACACTATTCAACAGTGGAATAGTTTCATGTGACAGAGTGGAAGCCTCATTGCTAATGTCATTAGGGAGTGGGAAATATGGGGAACAATCCTGCACTTGTAGTAGAAGGATTGTTCATTTAACCCAGATGGCCCCTGATCCTGCAAAAAGTGATGCATATGCTTAATTTTATGCACTCTGAGCAGTCCCATTGATTTCAGTGAGAGTACTCAGTGTAGAAAGTTAAGCACATACATAAGTATTTGCAAGATCAGGGCCTAGGACTTTCTCAACTCTAATTTCTTTGATTGTCCTTGAATTCTGATTATTGATGCGGCTTCTTTTGATATCAGATGGATAATTCTAGGCTGAAGATGGAAGACTGTTTTCCTTGAAAGAAATACCAACTTGCAACTGAGAGGAAACGTGTTCTCATCTTGGAATCACATGATTTGACTAGAGATCTCCTTGTTGCTAGCCTCATTATTTTTAAAAATAATTTACTGCAACTAAAAATATCTCGAAATGTGCCTATTGAGACATCAGATTGTCTTCAAAAAGCCAAATAAGATCATTAGGCATAATTCAAAAGATTAACTGCATCCATCATCAGCTAGAAGCCAATTAATTGGTATTTCAGTTAAAACCAAAATCCTTTCTATAATTTTATGCATTTTCCAGTGATAATTATAAGACTAATAATGCCTAGAAAAACTAAATCACTCGCTTTAAAATACATTTTAGATATTCTAAGAGGCAATCAGTTTTTATGTAGCTCCCACAAAAGAAGCTGTTAATTTAAAATTAAGGTTGCTCAAGCATATTTCCATTCAACATAATCAATAAGGCCTAGGATCCTCACTTCCATTGAAATCACTGAAGGTTGGAGCCTAAATACTCTTGTGGATCTGGGTGTAAGGCTCTGATTCTACAACCACTTGAACACATGATTAACTTTGAAGTCAATGGGTTACTTATGTGCACAAAGTTAAGCAAATGTATGTTTGCAGGACTGGGGCCTAAAAGTCTAGGAAGTCATTATTTAAGGTAATGTTAAGAATCCGACCTATCCACATACTGCCAACTTTGCGATTGCACAACACACACACACAGTCACAACTTTTTCTCTTCCAGTACAAACCTATGTCACTCAGTCCATGCTCCCAGTTTTTCAAAATCAACATAAACTACTTTAATTATCACCATATAATTTTTCTAAGTATATACATTCTGACAATGTATGAGTTCTCAGCCTCTGCAGTATCTTCATATGCTTTAAACATCCATACAGTTTACTACACTTTTTTGCACCATTTCACACATTCTCAAGAAACAAACTTCTACTTTTGCTTAAAAAAACCCCAAACATATTTGCGGCCTCTTCAAAACACCATTTAATCTTATCTATTATCTGTATTTATTTTAAACTGGCATTTCTCAAAGCCAGATTTACATGTTTCAAGAGCTGAGTACTTCAGGTCTGAGTTAAGGTTGTGCATTTAATTTTTATGTATTTTTTTAAAAAATCACTTCAGAGCTGTGCAGAACATATGCTGGAAAATGGTGATTTTATTAACAAATCTCTCTTACACTGACTTTCCTTGACATAATTAAAAGTAGAGCTGGGTTAAAAAAAATAAGACATATAGTTTATTCCCTGAAAAATACAATTTTGGTTGACCCAAAACTGTTTGTGAATTTGATATAAATTTACCAAATAGTTTTGGTAAAATAAATAAATAAAATTAAAAATACAACCAGGACTTAGGAACAATTCACAAAATGAGAAGCAGGAGCCTCCCTTATAACCTTTAACCTATTGGTTAGGGAACTCACATGAGATGCGGGAGACCCAGACTCAGTTCTGTCTGATGTGGAGCAGGGATTTTAATGGGGGGTCTCACAAATTGCAGGAGAGTGCTGTAGCCACCACACTATGGGATACTCTGGTGTGCATGTTGAGGGAAGGGAGGAAGGGATCTCAATCTTTTCTCCTGAAGCTGTTTCACCCTGTAGACACAAATAGTCATCGACACAGGGATTTGAACTTGGATCACTTACATTGCCAGAGACTACCCCAACCCCAGGCTATAGGTCAGTCTAATTTGGGTCCTTTTTTCTGTCACTTTTTCTTGTTGAAGCTGTTCCACTTTTTACAAAAATAATTGAATAGTCATTGGGCCAGAGAGTGAGCCTGACCATGATGCTATAGCCTTGTGATTAATGCCCTCAGTAGGGAAGGGAGAGTTCCAAGTTCATGTCTTTAGTCCAATGCTTATTTAGTTATGTATACACACTGGAATTGCTTCAGCAGGAGATATTGAGAGAGAACCACAGCATGCTATCCCAGTGCCCAGCTAGCTCTGTTCAGAGACATAGTTTCAAACTTATGCATGACCTGGCTAATTTTTAAAAGAAGGCTGCAGTGAAAAGATTGACTAAAGAAAAATGATATAGATCAGTTAAATAAAAAATGATTGCAGAGTACAGTGACAGGCACAACTGCAAAGTGCATGGTTTTCACTGACTTAGTTATATAACTGTGGGTGGGTGCTGGCACTGTACCAAGTAACATTGCCAGAAAAGAAAGTGTTCTTCTACTGCTGAATTATAGATAAGTTACAAATGAACAGCTTTGATTTGCTTTCCTTGCTTGTTTCTGTTTCTTTGCTTAATAACTTCTGAAAATATCTAACACTCCTAGAATAGGTTTCATGGGACTATCTTGGCTGGAACTGCATTTGCATGAATGCACAAGGTACAGATGTGTCCCATAGGCTCATATGACAAGAGAGAGGAATATGACACAGTTTTATACAGAAACCAATGCCTTATACTTTGACTATCGGGGGGCATGGATCAGCGTTCATGTCATGCCCCCATTAGTACCTGGCCTGGGGAAGCTAATGATCTAATCAGTGGACCACATTCAGTGATGAATCCTGGTCACATGCCACCTGAGGCACATTGCACGTACACTAAGATGACGACTAACTATCCATAATATATCTTAACCCTATTTTCATCCTTTCCCATGTATGGTTTGCAGGCTCCAAGGGAGCACTACAGAAGTAATATATTGGAAGTTTAGTACAGTAAGTCCTCACTTAAAGTCGTCCCGGTTAACATTGTTTCATTGCTGATCAATTAGGGAACATGCTTGTTTAAAGTTGTGCAATGCTCCCTTCTAACATCATTTGGCAGCCGCCTGCTTTGTCCACTGCTTGCAGGAAGAGCAGCCTGTTGCAGCTAGCTGGTGGGGGCTTGGAAACAGGGTGGACCGGCAGCCCCGTATCAGCTCCCCGCTCCCCTAAGTTCCCTGTGCAGCAGCCGCCCAGCAGGCTATCAATTGCCAGAAGTTCAGCTGTCCTTCCCCCCACTGCCATGTGCTGCTCCTGCCCTCTGCCTTGGAGCTGCTCCCAGGAGCCTCATGCTTGCTGTGCGGGAGGGTGGGGGGAGATGGGGGCTAATGTCAGGGTGTCCCCCCCCCCTGCTCCTGCCCCCCCCCCCGCTTACCCCATCTCCATAGAGCAGGGAGACACACGACAGGGCTCAGGACAGAGGGAGCTTCCTGGCAACAGCTGCATTTCAGCTTGCTGATTAACTTGACAAGGCAATGTACTTAAGAGTGGGGTCAGTGTACTTAAAGGGGAAATGCACATCTCTCTCTCTCACACACACGGTGTGTGTCGCTGTCTCTCTCTGCCATGCTGTCTCCCCTCCCTCCATTCATGCTGCCTTGTAGAGTGTGAGGCTACATTAACAACAATGAGTTAACCCTTGAGGGCTCAGCCAATTGCTAGTTCATCATTTAGCAGTAAGGCATTCCCTGGGAAATATCCCACCCTCTGACTTCACCACCTCAACCAACCTTCACAATCATCGTTGCTGTGTACAGTATTAAATTGTTTGTTTAAAACGTGTGTGTGTGTGGAGACACACACAGTCTTTTGTCTAGCAAAAAAAAAATTTTCCCTGGAACCTAAACCCTGCCCCCTTCACATTAATTCTTATGGGGAAATTGGATTTGCTTAATGTCGTTTCGCTTAAAGTCGCATTTTTCAGGAACATAACTACAACATTAAGTGAGGAGTTACTGTACAGCAATGGATACTGTGTATCTCAAAGACTCACTTGAAATATTAAGTCATTTGGCTTGTATAAGCACACTGTGAGGGGGTCAGGAAATTATTAAATGACAATAAACCCATGGGCAAAGTATCAAATAGGGGAGAGGCTAGGGTTACATTTTATTTTAGTTAAAGGTGACCAGCAAAGTAGGAAAAAAATATTTTGTGCATTTTTTTGCCATCTCTATAATTAATAAAGGTATAAAAACCTTCTTGAAAGACTTCTTTTAACCTTAAAAAATTCAAGTAATCATGAAGCCTTCTGTAAGGTATAAGAACCTGAATCAAACTAAGTCTTCTTTATTAAAGATCATTAAATACATTGTTAAAGGGAACATGCAAATATAAGAAAATAAATCAGATTTTTGTGACCCTTTTTTCTTTATGATGCATACGGAAGACTTGAAAGGAAGGTTTTTTTTATTATTTTCTCAAAACAGAAATTCACATTAGGGAAATCTATGCATTATGACATCCCAAATACCAAGGAAGATAAAAGTGATCAAGGGGGAAATTATTTGTACACAGTCCGTTAAAGCTCTGAAGTGTTAGATTTTTTGTTAATTAATATGTTTGATAAACAGTTGGGAGAAAACATTTGTTAAAGATTCCACAACAATACTCCATTGCTGTGGAACTCTGCCTCTTGAAGTGCACAGTTCAGAGCACTGAATGCATACAGTGGATAGATGGAATGAGCAAGAGCTCCTTCAGGCTTTGCTTCATTCCATACACAACTTTACATGCAGTGTGGAATGCGGAAGGGAACCAAAGCCACGCATCATTCCATATATACCTTCACAAATCATATCCAGCAGATATCTTGTCATTTCTTGCCTTCATAAAGGCCTTGATCTTGTCAACATTTATTGAAATGAATGGTCCTATTGGAGTTCCTCAGGCGAATAAAGTTACCGATATATAATAAAGTTACTGACATGTGCAGGATCAATCCCTTTGATTAGTAGTAGAGTAGTAGTAGCAGCAGCACTTCATGTTTATTTAGGTGTCCTTTCAGTAACAGGATGATGGGGGTAAATTATGTACAACCAATATCATACTCTCCTTTCCTGAACCTGAACTTAGCTCTTTGTTGAAGCACAGGCCAATAATTCTATTTTTTCAGAAAGCATTACACAGAGTTCCACCCCAGGCTACTGTATTCGAAACTCTAAATGCAGGTATTAGTAACGGCTTCAAAGAGAGATCATCACATAATTGCTTAGTTTACAAACATTTAATACAAAAAATAAAAATTGTAAACTTTATTTAAATACTTTTGAATAACTTTAAACAAAAGCTATTAAATAGTTCCTTATGTAGACCTCTACCACATCGCTGCTGTTACATATGTTTCAATGTAACATTTCAATGTAACATTTATACTTCTGTAATTTAGCACACACATTCTATCCCTTTAACTTTCAGAGATTATTTCTCAGTCTCTAGAGGTTGGCCTTAAAATGTAGAGGGTGCCACTTACATTTCTTCAGACCTTGAGAAGAACTGGAGCATTACTTCTTTCTCTTCCAAACACTTCTGTCTTGTCAGCAAAAAAATGTATAGGCTTCCTTCCAGCTAGCAGAATCCCAGTTCTTGGGTTGGGTTAGCTGATTGGTCTCTTGGTGAGATAGGATAGCTGTAGCCCATATCCACAGTGGTAAAGGTATTGAGCTCAGCATATAAAAATATCTATTCCCTAGATCTCTATAAGGCTCTCTGTAGGGCACTATTCTTCCCCCATGATTCCAGATAAATCAGATAATCTACAAACTCTCACCTCACTGAGCTCTGCTTCTATTCTGTACTCAAATTTAAAGCATCTAGCTAACAGCTAAACGCAAATTCTATAAACTCTGAACCTGAGGGGTGACAAATATTTTCTTCTCAGCTTCCCCTCTAGATCCATAAAATAGTCCACAGTGGACCATATGGATCAAAGTCTACTCTGAGGGTTTCCCTAATAAGTAAAAGCTGATTTAACACCCACCTGTATCCAATATAGTACAGGTATTGGGACAAACCTTGACAGCAGACACATCTCTTTGACCTGCATCCATCAGCCACTGATTCTACTAGGGCTATGTCTACATTAGAGACCTTACAGCGGCACAGCTTTACCGATGCAGCTGTGCTGCCGTAAGATCTCTTGTGTATCCGCTCTATGCCAATGGGAGAGAGCTCTCCCATCAACATAATTAAATGCCCCAATGAGCAGTGGTAGTTATGTCAGCAGGAGAAGCATTCCCACTGACATAACTCTGTGCACACTACATTTTATGCTGGCAAAACTTGTGTCACTCAGGGGTGTATTTTTTCACACCCCTGAGTGACATAAATTTTGCTGACGTAAGTGATAGTGTAGACATGGCCTAAAAACTTAACTCTTTTTAAGCTCCCTCTTGCTCTGATTGGAAAATATAAGACTGTTTGTTTTAACAAAAGCTTTCTGTATAGCATCAGAACAATTACTAAGAATGCCTAGTAAGTGCTATGACACCCTGGCACCCCAATATTCACCACTGTCATGTAATTAGGATATGTTTTGTACAAAGTATGTCTTGTGAGGTATCATTCTAAAAGTCTTGATCTACTAAACATTAATATCTGGTTGGATTGTATGTGCTATCGTCGTATGCGAAATTATGAAATTTGGCTATGTATATGTTACTGAAACATGTTGTGAGGTTGAAAACACCCACAACCAGACTTTCAGGTACAACAGTAAAAAGGCCAAACAATGTTAATGGCTTATTGAGGAAATGCACAGAAGCACAAGGATTACCCCAGGAACTGTGTACAATAGAAACCTCTCAGAGATAGCACTACACAATGGGAACTGTTTGACCCAGGTAACAATAAAAGCTTTCCATCAAGTGGGAAGAAGATATAAAAAGGGGACAATGACATCATGATGGGACCTCACTTTCCCTACAACACCACACCTGGAAACACCTGAGGGGCAAGGAACGAACTGTGTGCAGTGATGGTCCCAGGCTAGAGGGATTTTAGCCTGTGTATGAAAACCTGGGAAAGCCAAGGCAACTTGTGCCTTAAGAATCTGCCAGCTGTTTATCACTCAGGTGAGAATTTACTAATTTATATTCTACCTATCTAGTGTGTTAAGATCAGATTGCGGTTTTGTTTATTTGTGAGATAATCTGCTTTGATTTGTTTGCTATCATGTATAATCCCTTAAAATCTATCTTTTGTAGTTAATAAACTTGTTTTGTCTAAACCAATGTGTGTGGAAATCCTAACTTGGGGCAGAAAGCTGTGTATATCTCTCTCTCCACATTGAGGGATGGGACGAATTTTATGAGCTTACGCTCTACAGTTCCATGTACACCACAGGACGGCATAATTTTGGGTTCACTCTCCAGAGAAGGGTGCGTGCCTTAGCAACTGGGAGGTGCCTTAGCTGAGTCTTCCAATGCAGATCTGATCTCAGCATCTGTGTATGACGCTGCAGCTGGGTGTGTCTCTATCTGTGTGTATGCTGGTGAAAGAGCAAGCTTGAGAGCGTGGCATCTTATCACAGCACCACAGTGTGAAAGGGAGCCCAAGCTGGTGGGTCAGGCAGGCTCAGTGGTACCACAGTTCCAGGTGGCATGGCAAGGGCGGGGGACCCATCAAGTGCCACACCCTACTTTTGGATGTTTGAGCCCTTCTAGCTGGGTTGCACTCTTCTACTCTTTGCTAGTGTGCATAAACACAAAAGAGTCAAATAAAAATTCATATATTTTTCCAACTCCTACTCTCCCTGTCTTTGGACTTAAAAATCACATGCTGCAGTATAAAGCATCTGAGTTATATTAGCTGTTCTAGACAGAGACCATGGGTGAAATCCTGGCTCCACTGAAGTAAATGGCAAAACTCCCATTTCCTCCAGTGGTGAGGGTGGGGCAGGATGTCTGCTTATTTTTTTGGTAATGTTCCAAGCAATTCTGTAGCAATGCGGCGACTCACCGGCACGGCACCTCCTGCTGGTCATCCTGGGAATTAGCTCTCCTGCTCCAGAGCACCCTCTGATGGCCAATGCCCTGCTTGCCGCTCCCCCCTCATGTCCCTCCCAGACCCCGGTGCCCATTTTGTCAGGGTTCTGCCCACCATAGTACCCCCACAGTCTCTGGGTCTCCCCTCCCCAGGGAACCCCCAACCCTCTACCCCCACCTCACCTCAGTGGCTACTGTCAGTCACCATCTAGCCCCCGCTCACTGAGGCAGACTGCAGTCTACACCACTCATCATCGGCAAGGGGGGGTTGGACCTGCTGCCTTTGCCTACCCCTGGGCTGCCCCTCTGCAACCCCATTACCTGCTTTAGGCCTTCAGCAAGGCCTGCAGGCTGGGGGGTTTTCAGCCTGGAGCTCCCCAGCCCCTTCCCCAGCCCTGCTCCACTCTAGGTACCCTGCTGAGCTCCCAAGCAGCCACACCCATCTCTCTCCACAACTAGAGAGAGAGTGCCTGACCCACAACCTTTTATAGGGCTAGCTGTGGCCTGATTGGGGTGTGACCCCAGCTGTGACTGCTTCCCCAATCAGCCTTGTCTTCTGGCTCCCTGGGGCAGCCCTTTCCCAGGGCTGTTTTAACCCCTTCAGGGCTGGAGGGGGTGACCACCCTGCTACACTATCTATAAAATAAATGAATAAGATAATGAGAGGGAATGGGGAAGGGTTTAAAAGAAAAGATAAGCAGTCAAGTTTTTGCCATATTTAGTTTTAGGAACAACAGGACATCCCCTGGAAGATGTCTAAAAAACAGGAAGATAAATCCACCATCATTCAACCTAAAACAAATCAACTCAAATTTCATTTTGTAAACACCATACAGATGTTAGGGATATAAATGGTAAATTGTTCTATAAAATACACAATAATAAAGAATTTGTTTCATCATCAGGAGTTTCACATATTTGTTAAATTAAAAAAGGGGAAATATCTGTCATAACTGAACAGTCTTCAACACTGATAGCAAAAGGAAACTAACCTTTTTAGGA
Organism: Platysternon megacephalum; assembly: GCA_003942145.1. NCBI lineage: Eukaryota > Metazoa > Chordata > Testudines > Platysternidae > Platysternon > Platysternon megacephalum. The sequence goes on from QXTE01000106.1 coordinate 1,958,114, forward strand.
CCATATCAAGCTGTTCTTCTACACTGATCAGAGGAAATAATTTGCACAGAATGATTTAAGCCTCTCTCAGAGGAGAGCTATCTTGTAATAGAAGTGCCTCAGTCTCAGATCTATGTATTGAGGAGCTTTTTCTGTTTCTTCTTCTTCTTGTTTAGTATTCATATTACAATAGTACACAGAGACCCCAATCAGGGATCAGCTCCCCTGTATTAGGTAGAACAAAAACAGCCTCCCTCTAGAGAGCTCATAGTCTAGGATTATGACAAGATGAAGCAGGTATATAAACAGGCAGGGCCAATCAGAGGGTGGGCCAGGAGGGCCACTTGGCCTGGGCCTCAAGCTCAAAGGGAGCCTCAAATTTAGACACTTGTTAATTTTTTGGCATTTTCAAGCTCATTTAAAGCCTTTCTCACTGAATTCAAATGCTATGCAACTGGTTGAACACCATCAATCCATGCAGACCATCTAGTTTTGGACATCCCATGCAGTGAAACAGAATTCAGAAATATTGCTTCAGAATTTCCCACTGAAAAGATTGTACATTTGCTGAACAGTTCCAAAGTAATTTCTCCTTGCATGATTCAGCATAGTCAAGACTCCTACTCTCCCTGTCTTTGGACTTAAAAATCACATGCTGCAGTATAAAGCATCTGCAAATAATATTTTTCTCTCTGATGGTCCAAAGAGGTCCAGAGCTGGAGACCAAAGAAGGAAGTGACAAATAGGAACTGGGAGGCAGCTGACTGTGATTCCTTCATCTGAAGGTTGAAATCACACAGAAGAATTAGAGAAATAGGGATAACTAGGCACCAAAATCTTACAGGAAAGTGGGAAAGAGCTGGATTGGATGCAGCTGGAAGGTAGCAAGAAAGATACAAAATGACCTCCAAACTAGAGTTGGGTAAATAACTGAATAGCCATTGGACCAGAGAAAAAAGTGAGACTGATTCTATAGCCTGGAAGCTAGGGGATGTATCCAGGATGTCATAGAGTTTAAGACCAGAAGGAATCATCATATCACCTTGTTTGACCTCCTGTCCAAGTCCCTGTTGCAATGACTATTTAATTATTTATACATGATGGTGGAACACCTTCCACAGGAAAGACTGAAACAGCCCCACACCAGAATATCCAAAAGCCCAGTGACTCTTCTGTAATGTGGGAGACAAAAGTTCAAATCCTTTCTCCACAGCAGATAAAGGGGGAGACTGAACCTCTGTCTCTTACATCACAGCTGAGTGCTCTAACCATTGGGCACTAAAAAGTATAAGAAGGGCTCCTCTTCCAGCCATTTTGTGACCCCATCCCAAAAAAATCAAAATGTTTCAGCAGTGCCAAAATGGACTGTTTTGACATTACTGAAATATTTCAGTTCAATAAAAACTATTTGGCAAACTTAGCATGAACTTGTGAATAGTTTTGGGTTGACTGAAACTGCATTTTTCAGTGAATAAACATTGCAAAAAAAACCCACCCAGCTCTACTCCAAACTTTCCATTACAGTGGCCATTTTGATTCCAACATTCCTGAGTTTAGTTTGATTTTATTTAAATACTAAGTGGACTATATTGCCTTTGACATAGACAGTTGTCTCATTAATTCCACTGTGAGTTAGATATGCATATCCAGGCAAGAATAGATCCCAGGGTAAAGATACACGTTTAATCACTATTTTAATATCAGATAAATGACTTCCTCTCTGTTGTATGAAACACGATTTTTTCATTTTGCATCATATATTTATCTAGATTAATTTCATATTTTCATCATTCGTATGACTAAGAGGGCTTTAATTATGTGAACTACTGCTAGCTTGTATGCCAGACTTTCAGCTTTTGATTAAAAAAACATGTCTAACCCTTCTGGTTGTGAACAAAACCCTGAAACTGTCAACCAAGTGTAATCAATGCAGTGATGTTTGCAGAGAAAGTGAAACAGTACCTCTGAGAGTTATGAACTCCACCCCCACTGATCTGCCTCTGTGGGCACATCTACACTGCAAAAAACAAAACAAAACCATGGCAGCAAATGCCAGAGCCTGGGTTAACTGACTCAGGCTCGGGGGGCTAACGCTATGGGGCTAAAAATAGCAGTGTAGACATTCCTGCTCCAGCTGGAGCCTGGGCTCTGAGATACCCGTCCACCATGTCTCAGAGCCCAGGCTCCAACCCAAGCCCAAGCATCTACACTGTTAGCCCTATAGCACAAGCCCTGCGATCCTGAGCCAGGCTGAGGCTCACAGTGAAAAAACACACAAACAAACAAAAAACGCAGCAGCATCTGTACTCTATGACATCATCAATGGCAATTCTTGTGATGTTTATACGTCAACATTGTTAACTATTTCACATCAAAATGATACCAGAGAAACTCCATTTTAAAGTCCCCAGACTCCATTTTGTATCCCTGGCTTCCATTTTGAATCAGCAGGAGTCATTCATTACATGGAAGCTGCAGGTCACTAACTATAGAACTGACAGGAAAACCAAATTGGTGGGGAAAAGGTGGTAAACAACAAATCAGCAGGTCAAATAACGATCACAAGTCTAAAAATAGAACTGACTGTTAGAAGGAGCAGGTAAATAAGTAGGATGATGTCATGCATCTAAAGTTCTGACTGAAGGGTATGAAAGTCAGCTGGCAGTTGAGAGACAGACAGTTCTCACAGAGGGTAGAGACGGTGTGGAGAGAAAGAGACATTTGAGAGAGGAGACCCAGAGAGAGAAGCAGGGATGTGAGAAGCTGTGAGGAGAAGACAGAGAGAGAGAGAGAGAGAGAGAGAAGGAGAGGGCAGTCAGTGCAGCGTAGTCAACGAAGTAAGTCTGTCAGACAAAGTTATAGTTATAGCTATAGTACAGAATAGTGTTAGTGCACGTGTGTGTTAATAAAGATATATGTGCATGTTGTGTTGTGAAAGGAATTTATACATGTAAGACCTAAAGAACATTTAAGAACTGCTGTCAGCGACCTGTGAAGAACTGGCCATCTGAAGTAGGGCGCAGCCACTTAGCATCATTTCAAATTATAAGACAATATGGTTTGGGGTGTTTTAGATTGTTATTGTGCTAAGGATTTGTGTTTGCACCAATAAAGGGGGCCTTGTTTTGGAACACTGCTTGTGTCAATCATTAATCGGAGGGCTGTATATGTGTCCTCTGGGGATAACAGGTCTGAACTGTTCTGAGGAGTTTCTGAAACAGGGAACCCCTGGCAAGCCCAAGATATTCCTTAACCACCCTGGAGATCCATACCTTAGGACAGTGGGCCGAGGGAGCTGCTGGAAGCAGCGCGGACCGAGGGACGTACTGGCCGCCGCTTCCAGTAGCTCCCATTGGCCTGGAGCAGTGAACTGCGGCCAGTGGGAGCCGCGATCGGCCGGACCTGTGGAAGGGGCAGGTAAACAAACCGGCCCGGCCTGCCAGGGGCTTTCCCTATACAAGCGGCGTCCCAAGTTTGGGAAACACTGCCTTAGAAGAACAGATTGGTGAACAGGTGGGCTGTTTTGAGGGAAGCCTTGGTAAGCCTGGAAGGGGGCAATAGGTGAGATATTCTAGGGGGTATCTAAATTCTGTTTTTGGGGTAACAAAAGGATGTAAGAAAGGTCAGGGAGGGCAGCCCCTCATTTTGGTACTGCCAATAGGTACCAGATGCAAGGGTAGCACCATTCTCTTCTCTCCTCCCTCTCTCGCTTGTAGAGCTAAAAAGTCCAGCAAGCATCTGAGCCAAATCTAAGGGAGCCCAGCAAAGTCAGTGTGTATATCTGGATCCTGCTAAGCCCTTGGTTCCCAAGGAAGTCAATGGGAACTGAAGGAGACTTTGCCCTTCACAAAATACAACTCCGTATGAGTCCCAGTCATAGGACCCATTCAACCAAAATAGATATTTGCTAAATTGAATATAACCTTGATCAGGTGTATGTGAGCCAATGGTGCAAGTAAGCCAGTACGGTCAGGTACGCCGTACCATTAAGACATTTATTGCCAGTACGCCGTACTGGAAAGACACATTTTCAAGAATGAATTGTAGAGCCCTGCAAAGATCCACGGGTATAAATTTGTATGCAGATATCCTTGGATAGAAATCGGTATCCGCTGAACCGCAGGGCTCTCCCAGGAACTGCAGTGGCGAAAGGAGAAGAACGTGGGGCCGCCACTCCCAGGAGCCAGTACCCCACGCCAGCAACTCCTCTGGCATTGCTGTAGCGCCCCCAGCTCTTCCACGCAGCTGCATCTCCTGTCTGGGGTCTGTACAGCCCCACCTGAGGACAGGGCTGGGGGCAGTATGGTCGTATAGAAGGAGCTGCTGGTGCAAGGCACTTGCTCCTGAAAGCGGTGGCCCCACGTTCTGCTCCTTTTGCCGCTGCAGTTCCTGGGAGAGCCTTGCGGTTCAGCCGATACAAATTTCTATCCATGAATATCCACATCCGCAGGTATAAATTTGTAAAATTCAAAAAAGTACTAGATAAATTCATGGAGGATAGGTCCATCAATGGCTATTAGCCAGGATGGGGACGGATGGTGTCCCTAGCCTCTGTTTGCCAGAAGCTGGGAATGGGCAACAGGGGTTGGATCACTTGATGATTATCTGTTCTATTCATTCCCTCTGGGGCACCTGGCATTGGCCACTGTTGGTAGACAGGATACTGGGCTAGATGGACCTTTGGTCTGACCCAGTATGGCCATTCCTTTATATCTGTGCAGGGCTCTAGTCATGGAACATTTTTTGTGAGGGTAAGCGGGGTCGGTACCATACCAGTAAGAGTAAAAATCTACTTGCACCATTGATGTGAGTTTATGTAGTGACAGACTATTATAAGGTGAAAAATCTGGAAAAGGACCATGTAGCCCAAGTAAAAATTGGATTAGTCTTGCAATAGAGTAGTGGGATACCCAATTTCATATCTTACCAGAGTTGTAATGTTTTTTGGGAGAAAATGTGTTGCAGTTTTGTAAAACCCACATTTTTGTGCCAAATTTCACTGTGTCCCTTTAAATGAAATTTAGATTTGGTTGGAAAACACCTGAGAATAACATATAAGAATAGCTGTTTTGACAGTTTCCACTACAAATAAAAAGTAAAAGCATACATCATCCTGTTATTGAACTCTAATTAAAGGGCAAATCCTGCTCATCACCCTACTGCGTAGTCCCATTGAAATACATGTTGATAAGTGTTATGCATGAGTCAATGGCAGTGACTTCAATGGGAGCATAATGAGATATTTCAAAGAGCAATTGCAATAACCTACTACTGTAATATGATCACCTTGGAATAAAATAACCTTTCCTCATGCTATTACTAACAGCTTTTTCTGATGTGACAATCTTTGATTTTGGCAAGAACCTATTTCTGGGAATGCTCATCATCGGAGGCAAAATTATCATATAGTTAAAATTTTAACAAATGAAAATGTAAGACTACATACAAACATGAGAGAATAAAGTTTATGCAAATATTTCCCCCTGCATATTCATATTTCCATTTATTCTGTTCCTTTTGCAAGTATTTTTGTGATATTTATATTTGCTTTAATCCACTTAACTGCTGATTTAGCTGTGCATTTTTGAATGTATTCATGTTGCATGCCATTGTGCTTTAATACAGCAGAACATCTCTAGATAGTGTCATGCTTACTACATCTTCCCCTCATAAGATGAATTATTTTTAAATGTTAATTGTTTATTTTAGAACAGTAACGTACCTGATTTTTTAAAATGACAGTGAAGTGCCCAGTGCTTTGCAAATGTATATTTATATACTAATGCATCTCTCAAAGAATCACAGGAAAAATAAAGACAAAAACGGGGACAATACCAAACTAAACTTCCGTTTGTGAGTTTGTAGAAGAAATTAACATCTCCCTGATTTTACATTTGCTATATTTTGTGAATTCTCACAATTTCCCTGACTGACTTTACCTGAACCCAGTATTCTGCCACAATGTTCCTTTGTTTAAAGAATTCTCGTTACTCCCCAGGGAAGCTTCAGTGAATCGCCTTTTGCAACAGATTGTTTTCATCCCTATTATGCCCCTCCCTGTATCAAAGAGGCGCCGCAACCTCGAAAGCCACCATGTTACCAGCCCATGCGAAGGAAACACTGTAGACTCTTTGGAACACACTGTTACTAAGCCCCACCGCCGGGCTGAGCCTCGCCTGGCGCCCCAGCAGAGCTCCGCGATGCCCAGCGGCCCCGTGGAGCTGGCCCTTGCGCAGCCTCTAGGCCAGGAGGCTCATAAGGTGCATCAGACCGGGCCCTGGGCAGCTCCACGTGGCACTGGCAGCCGTGCGCCCGCCCGGCGCTTTCCAATAAGGCCCTCCGCCGCCGCTGCCCGCCCCGCTCCCGGCGGCTCTGTAGAGCTCTACTCTCCCGCGGGCGGGGCGGGGCGGCGGCGCTGGCCAATGGGGCGGCGCGGCGGTTGGGGGGGAGCTGAGGTCAGTTCCGCCGTACGCTCGCTGGCAGCTGCACTCGCGCAGGGCGTGGAGCCGAGGCGGCGCGCGGGGCGCTGCGAGCGCGCGTGGGGGGCGCAGGCTCACCCACGGAGGGTAAGTACCTGGCAGCGGGGCGCTGCCGCTCCCCCGCAGGGCGTAGGCGGGGATGGGGCTCGCTGCTGGCCGCTTCGCGGCAGGGAGGAGGGGGGCGTATGAGTTGCTGGCTGAGCTGTGGGTGTTCGGGGTCCCCAGCCCCCCATTTGTAACCCGAGGCGGGGGCTGCCCTAGCCCCCCCTTCTCTCCCCGGGGGGAGGCAGCCCTTTGACTAGGCCCCAAGGGGACACCCTCCCCATCCCGCCGTGGGGGGAGTCTCCAGCAGCGGGACCTGGCGCTGCAGCCCCTTGTCCTGCTGTTCCAGCTCCCCTAGTTCCGTGGGCCTCTTCCCCTCGTCACGGGGCGGAGGAATGGGGTCCCCCTAGCTGCAGTACAGGCGGGGGCTGCACTCTTCGGCTGGGGGAGCGATAGGACCTGCTGCTGCCGCACTCTGTGCTGGCTCTGCTGCCCTCCCTGGGCCGGTCGGAGCATTGCCGGGATTAGTGGGAAAAACCTTCCTCCTCCGACCCCCCTTTTATTTTGTAGTTACAGACTGCGATAAATGTCTCCTTTCCAAAGTGCAGGGAGGGAGCAGCCTGTCTGCTCTAGTCGGTTCCCACTAACATTGTTACGTGGATGCATTTCATTGGGCGCACAGTCCACATTGGTGCAACTTCTGGCTGTTCAACAAATGTTGTGTGTGGTCATGGGGTTAGGCTTTTGTAGAGCCCTTCAGACTTCCATCGACACTTACTCTGTTGCCCCAAGATTACAACTGGGTCTTTTGTCTTGGTGCTGAATAGGAACTTTGGTTAGTGGTTCTGCTACTGAGGAAAGTTTAGTACATGGCACTAATATATAAATTAACAGTGAAATACTGTAGGGGAAGAGCTAGAATAGATGATCTAAATGAAATCTTTTCTATCTGTAATTTGTTTCAAAAGAAACTCCCCTAAGACAGTAGTAGAATGAATATATTTCCTCAAAGGATTTAAACACAAATAGTGATTTATAATTAATATGCTGTAGGGAATAATCCTGTATTATCTCAGATTTGGCTAAATGTCTTGCAGTATATTTTCAATAGCAAATTTCCATGCTGTTACTAAGAAGACTATCAGTGGGACTACTTGTTGGTAGTAAAATGTTTCCAGGATCCGGGTCTAAGAGATACATACTTTTTAAATAGGATACCCTTCACCATTTGGTTCTATGTTTTCTTCAATGCTATGCCTCATTACTGTATTCTTATTTGCCCTGTAAGTATACAATAGTATAATACTAAACCCTGGTTAACCAAGCTTAGAATATTGAGGGATTTTTTTTAATGGGCATAAATGTGTGCAACAGAAAACCTCTGATATTTAATTTTAAAGGCTGGCAATTATACATCTAATCATAAACAAGTGAAGGTATCTCTTGAGTACCTTTTACAAAGGTAATTATTGATGCAGTAAATATTTAGCATCTCAGGGTGCGTGTGTCAGGTTACTGCAACAGGACTACTCTGTAGTTTTCTACTTGAGGTTGATAGCAGCATTTTGTATATAAGTAAATTGGGGGCCCCGGTCCTTCACTGAACGATGTGGGTAGACCTCTGTAGTTCTCAGTACAGGAGTGGGGCCCTAGAATACTGTGCAGTGCATTTACAATACATTCTTGTTGTTTTCCTGGGACACAATACATTTAAGCTATGCTTTAAAAATATCCACAGTTTGTTTTTAACTTAATATTTTGTATAATTCACTTTATAGGAGGTCCCAATAAATTGTTCTGCATATAATTCAAATGGAGATTTTTTTTTTACATGAGGGCAGGATGTGAAATAATATAAAATAATTGTATATTTTATAATAAAGGCAAGCTTTAAAAACTGATGCATGGTTTTTGCTTTTTTGATATTTTTATTTATTTTTAAAGAGAGAAGAACTTTGAACTCCACATAATACATTGTGTTGTGCTACATGGCTAGAAGTTCATTTGAAAACAAAATATCTTCTACACCATTATTTCTGCCAAAGAAAGTTCCATAGGCATAATTTGGTGGCTCACTTGCTTTTTAGTACAATATTGTTTCTTTTAAATTTATTAATACTTTTCTACATCTTTCAAAGATAGCAGTTAGAACTGAAAACAGTATTCCAGGAGATTTATATTACAACGTTATAACATTTTCAGTATTCTCTTCTCTTCCATTCTTTATATATTTAAATATTTTGTTTGGTATATTGGCGGCTGCTGGACACGAGCAGAGGTCCAAAATGATACCTTTGGATTGTATAGTCATCTGTACTTTTCTGTGCTCGTTTGGGTTGTGCTGCACTTTGAAGAAACTGTTTCCTTTAGTTAACCGTCTGCATTGTATCTCTATGAATACTTTGAAGAGTATAAAGGTAAGCTACAAAGTGTCCAGTTTTTCTCCATACTTTGTCATGCTGGTGTGTAGGAAATGGGCAGTATGTTGCCTCCTGAGACGGTGTGGATTTGCACAATTCACGGTAACTGTGTTCTGGAATATTCTCACATCTTAGTAAAACATCTATATTTCTGTTTTCATTCATTCTATCCCACACAATGACAAAATGGAACCCTGCACACCAAAACCTTCCAGATTGGACATTCAGCACTCAAGAACAACCAGTGGTGGGACTTGGCAAAGCAAATAGGGCATGTCATTAAGACATCAGATTGCTGTTTAATCTTTTTTCTCCCAGAACACTATCTGAATGTTTCTGTTTATATTCATTCTCTTGATTCTAATACAAATCTAATCTGAACATGGGATTTGCCACATGCTTAAATATAGGATTTCTTCTAAATGTAAGGCCTGTTCAGTTCAGAGAACTCAATAGGGACAGTCAACTATCGAAAATATCCCAGTTTAGTTTCTACTGTATCAAACTTTCTGCTTTTAAACTGGATAGCCCAGTTGCATGTCTATTAAATCAAAACTTTCTTAAAATAGTTTCGTTTCAAGCAAACTTCAAAATCTCTCTTGTGTTCTGCTAAGGCCTGCCTCTTTGATATACTTTTGTTCATTTTTCCATATTTTGTGAACTTTGCCTTGCTGGTTTTTTTTAATAGCATAAGAAAACACTTGAGCTTTTAATTCTTTTTTTTTTTTTTGTGATCAAGTAATTGGCAGCTGAAGCCAGAAGGTTTTGTTTCCCTATTTGGTTGGGTGCAATTATATTGTCTATGGATGATTGCACATAGTTTTTTAAAAAAATGCTTAGGATTGTCAATGAGAACATTTATGTTCATTTCATCCTTGCTTTTGACATACAGTTTCATTATGATTTCAATGCTGCAGACAACATCAAAACAATTGTGTGGATGCAACACTTACATTTTGAAGAAAATGTATTTTAAATGTAACAACAGCATTATAAACATCAAGTAAAGCTCTGTATCATCTTCTTCACCTGAAACACAGCAGTAGGCCTGCCATATTTATGCCCAAAGGAAATAAAGATGTGGATGGAAAGTGGCTTGCTCCTCTTCAACCTTGATGAGACAGAGGTGATACTAGTATGAAGAGAGACAAACCTGGGTGGGACAAATAGGAATTTTCATCTAGTTCTCTAATAAGGGCATATACCCTCCAATTGTCAATACGGTCAAAGCATTGGAGTCATAAAACCTACTCCTAGCTGTCCAGATGGCTCAACAGCAGCCAATCTTTGGCTGCACAGGAGTCTGTCACTGCTTCCAGATGTGGATTTAGCTACAGTTATTGCCACATAAGACTGGATTACTACAATTTGGCTTCATCCATAAGGCTATCAGCAAACTACAGTTTTATTCAGCACATACCACCTAATCTGCTAAGTGGAGTGAACCAATAAAAGTACATAAAAGTACTATCAATTACATTGGCTGCCATTTGATTTTAATAAAAATTGAGGTGGTACTTCAAAGCCCTGGATGGACTTAAAACCAAAATATCTCTGAGAATCAATCCCTTTCCATGGCAGCATTTCCTAAGAACACTAATTGATGGAATACAGATTCAAGATCAAATATGCTCACAGCAGTGCATTCACAGGGAAGGTCTCTGGAACTCATTCCCACCAAAGTTCAGGCTGACATGAAGACTTATATCATAGTGTAAAAGTGTCCTCTTTCACATTGCCTTCGTATGATATTACTAACTAATCCCAACATCATGCTCTTGGGGCAATCGCCCAAACCGTAGCTACCTATAAGAAAGCAAAGGTCGGGGAGAGGGTGACTCCTGATGGATATGTTGCTATGCAACGTCATCTAGAAATGTCTCAGTGCCTAGATACGCATTATGTAATGGCATCTACATATATAAAAATGCTTGTACAGAGAAGATGTGAATGGATTTTACATGTTGATGCTTGGGTAGGCGCTACACAGAAGGAGAGTCTATATCATTAATCTTTATTTAGCTTTGTGCATGTTTTGAAGAAAAAACTTTTTATTTTTTAACATATATCAACTTTCTCACAATCTAGGCAACAGCTGAGGATCAGATTCTATTTACATGAAGTTTAAAAACCACAGGAAAAAACTCCATTGCTCTTAGTTCCAAAATTCTTTGAACAACAATCAGATTGTGAAATACATTTTGTATAGGCTAATAGTTCATGGTTTGCCATTGTCCTCCATCTTCTGTCCCACTGTTTGTTTGGTGGTGGTTTCTTGTGTGTGTGTGTTTTTGTTCTTGTTGCATCTTGTGTTTTCAAATTAGATTGTAATCTTTTCAGGGCAGGGATCGTATGCCTATGCATAGAGCCCGTTACGGATACAAATTTATACCCGTGGATGTGGACAGCCATGGATATAAATCGGTAACCACAGGGCTCTCCTGGGAACCACAGTGGTGAAAGGAGCAGAACATGGGGCCGCTGCTCCCAGGAGTCAGTGCTCTGTGCTGGCAGCTCCTCCGGCGCGGCTGTACCTCCCCCAGCCCCACCCACTGATTTGGGCACCAGGCTCACCGGCAGCTGTCCCTTCTCGCGCTCTTGTGTTCAAGTGGCATGCATGCCCCCAGACAGGAGGTGCAGACAGCTGAGTGGAAGGGACGGGAGCAGGGCTGGGGGTGGTACAGCTGCACTGGAGGAGCTGCCAGAGCAGGGCGCTGGCTCCTGGGAGTGGCAGCCCCACGTTCTGCTCCTTTTGCTGCTGTGGTTCCCGGGAGAGCCCTGCAGTTTCGTGGATATTGATTTATATCTGTGGATATGCCTTTGTATCCGTGCAGGGCTCTACCTATGTAGTAGCTAGCACAATGGGAATTTGGTTCTGACTTGGATCTTTGTGTAGCACTGCAGTACAAATAATAAAAAAACATTTGTACATCAAATAAATTGGTTTGTCCTTATCATTGGTAGGATTGGCAAACTAAGCTACATGCTTTTTTATGATTATCCAAATTTATTTTGATCAGAAACGTTGGCACAGACTAAGAGAACCTTGCTTTAGTGAGGTTGCATATTTCAAGTATTTCCAAATTGTCTAAGCCAAGGGGATTTTTAAGCTAACTCATGGTAATTAGGAATGTGATCTTGATGGATAAAAAATACTAATTCAAATCTATCTCAATAGTCTTTGTAAGGGCAGAAAATTTTAGATCTACCTCTTCTTAGTCCTCAGCATAAACAAGACATGGAAGTGTATTCTAGTGTCCATATGATAATTTGGCTTTAGCTCTCAAATGATAGAGAGGTTTCTCTCTGCTTCAGTAACCTTATGTCAAATTTCATTAGTTTAAAAGAATTTTAAAAAATACATAGTGAGGAGAAAATACCATAGAACACTGTATTGTGTGAATTTTATATAATGCAGATGACAGCTGCAGGATGTAAGCATCTGTGAAAGAATACATTGAGTATACTTTAATGGTTGTATGTACAAGATGCCTAATAAAGCAGAGAAACATAGATTTGCAAACTGTATTTCAACAGTCAGCTATTTTTATTATACTGCAAATAGTTACTTTCCAAGTAACAACAATTTTTCAACGTTTTTTTTCAATAACTGACCCAGTCTTTTGCTTTTATTTTTTTAGTGCTGCAAGTTGAGAGAATCCTGTAGAGAACTGAAAATAGAGTTTTATGGTTTCAGAACTTGAAGCAACACTTACTCATAAAGTTAAAACGCATACTCTCCAGAGCAGTTGCCTGAATGATAGCTAAGCAACACATTTGAGAGACTGTCACTATGAAAATTGTTTGTGTCCATTGCTGTTGTATTTGACTAAACCAGCAAAGAGCCACTTGTTTTGAAATGCAGCTAAAGAAAATGAGAGAAATTTTACCAAAACTGTATACAAGCCAAGTTAATGACATAAATAAGTCTTTGACTACATCTCCAAAGCAAGCCAATGAGGATGAAGCAAATCAACCAAAAGGGACTGACGGCCAGAATTGTGTCTATCAAGTGGCTGAAGCTGAGGATAAGCTGTCATTGGTCCTTTGTATAAAGTGCAGAAGTGTGCAAAAACTTCCAGTGCATGAATTACAAAAGCATAACAAACCCAGGCAGACTGAAGACAAAAACTTCATTTGCAGCAGCTGTAGTCTGAATACACCACCTACTTTCCATTTTGTAGCTGACAGTGCCACTGCCATAGATTTAGAAAATCAAGAAAAACCATCCCTAAGTAAAACTCAAAAAACATTTAAAGTAAAAAACTTTCAACCAGACAAATATTACTGCGATAAATGTCGATTTTCAACAAAGGATCCTTTGCAGTATAAAAAGCATGTAGTTCAACATGAGGAGATTAAGTTTGTTTGCTCCCACTGTAACTATGTATCCTACACCAAAGGAGAATTCCAACGGCATTTGGTGAAACACACTGGAACTTTTCCATATCAATGTGAATACTGTGAATATGGTGCTGTTAGACATGATTATATAGTTAAGCATACCAGAAGAGTACATGAAACAGTTACTGAGAAGGGGCCAATGAATATGGCTACAAAACAAGAGCAAAAGAGATCTTGCTTACCAAAGAGAAGCACTTTGTTTTCTGAAAAGCAGAAGTGTGATCAAAAAGTTCCTCTTCAGAATGAGCCTTCAGATTTATCATCAAGTACAACTTGCAGCGAAATCCAAGATGAAATGAGCAAAACAGTTTGTTTGTCTGGTGATGTAGAATGTAGCCTAGGTACAGCATCAGTCCGAGATAAAACTGTATTGGAACCAGCTGAAGTAAACATATATGAGAACCAAAATGTGGAAGTTGAAGTTTATTCTCCAAAAAAAGAGCCCGTACAGCCTGGAATGCCATTAACAGTGATTGCACCTTCAGAACTTGTAGTTCCTTCTAACTGCTTAGCTCAGTTATTAGACATAAAAATAGTGAATGGCACACAACAGTTGGTTCTTAAACTTATTCCTCTGAAAGAAACAAGTAATAAACCTATAAACTGCGAAGAAGAGGAACTCAGGAATCAAGGTGCAGAACAAACAGAGAATGGAAAAAGAATAACTTCTGTTGCTCAAAATGAATTAACCACCAAAGCAACTGTAAATGTATCTAGTATTAGTAACATGTTTGCTTCAGATAATAAATACAACAAGAACTCTGAATGTCTTAATTCCTCCAATTCTCATTCTTCAGACTGTAACTCAAATGTACCTAGGCAAGATAAATCAAGAATAAGTTGCCCTAAATCCTCAAATAAGGAAAAATATGCAAAAAATGATTTATACTGTTCTAAAGAGACTCTGGACATGTCCACATGTGCATATGCTGCTTCCTCTGAAGGTGATAGATCCCAGACTGCTTTGTTGCAGGCAGCTCAGAAGAGCAACAGTTCCTCTTCATCTCCTGCCCTTGGAGAAAATGACATATTGCCTTCAAATGGTGATGACAAAGAATGCAGGAGCCACATCATTAGCTCTCTGGAAACACATTTATTCGATACCTGTTTGGTTAAAGAATCTTTTAAAACTTCTCAAGGAGGGGGAGAATTCTCTTTAAATAAAAGTGCATCTTTAGAGGAATCAAGTGTTGGCTTAAGTAAATTAAACACACAGAACTCTGATTGTCAAAATAATCCTTTAGAAGCTTTAGAATTGCAGAATGTAGAAAATAAGGACAGCCCTCCTGAGGGTCCTGTCATTTCATCTGTATTTTCCCTTAGCTCTGGGGCTGAAAACATCCCAGAGGGAATCAAGTGGGATAATACTGCACGCAATAAAAAGTCAACAACAATGCTGTGTAGAAAGATTGCTCAGTTGATGTCTGCTGCTGAGTGTAATGTGAAATCTACATTGACTGCTTCACCTATGCCTGTTAGATGTTGTGCTTCTAATAAGAAGATGCCTTTGCCTCAGGAAACTTTAGCAAACTCTGAAAAAAATGTCCCTGTTACTGAATTGGAACAATTTGCATCTTCTCTTCAAACACCGCAGAATGGTGGGATTGGTAATGAACTGTGTAATAAACAACAACCACAATTACGGTCAGCTTCAACAAAAACTAAAAGTAGAATGACTAAAAACACTCACATTGCTACTCCAGTGTTCATTCCAAAAGGGACAGTGCTGAGGGTCCTGAATGTCACTAGGAGTGAGAACACAAAAGAAGCAGGCGATAAGAACGAAAAGACATCTGCTACGATGTGTTGCAACGAAATGTTTCTACCACGACCAGTTCCTTTCAGCATTTCTGAGAAACTAAGCAGTAACTTACCTTTGCCCAATGAGAGTGAACTTAATGAGCAGTCCAGAAATCAAAATATGTCACTTAGGCACAGACCAAAAAGAGAGGCTAATGCAAAAAGTAATAGCAAACAAAATTGTGTACTACTGCATCAAAAAAGTGATGAGCTAAGTAAGCAGAGCAAACTTACTTCAAAGGATCAACTTGTACCTAAAAATAAGGTAAAACAAGCAAATTCCAGGGATTGTTTGTCTAAGAAGAAAACAAGAATTCACTCAGAAACCAATGGCATTTCTGAGGCGATGCCTCTTTTGACAGCAAGACGTCTTAGGCTTGTACCTCTTAGAGAACATCAGTTGATAAAATGTCCTCGTCGTAACCAGCCTGTAGTTGTGTTAAATCATCCTGATGTTGATTCAGCAGAGGTAATTAATATAATGAAAATTGTCAACAAGTATAAAGGCAATATTGTGAAAGTCGTTTTATCAGAAAGAACAAGTAGTTGTCTTGGTGTGAAACAGTATAATAAACGGCTTACATTTCAGAACTTGGAAACAACAAGCCAAATGAAAAAGCAGAACTTTTTAAAAATGAAGCTAAAAAAGACCCATAAAAACAACTACCGGGTTGTGGAAACGTCACCAGCTAAAACACTGCAGTGTATGTTTAAGTGTTGGTTTTGTGGAAGGATATATGTAGACCAGGAAGAGTGGATAAGTCATGGACAGAGACATTTGATAGAAGCAACCAAAGGCTGGGATGTTCTTTCTCTTCCTCTAGAAAGCCACAAGTGAGAAACTGTCTGTCAGTTTACTGCTCTTATTTTAACATGAGTGCCATTAATTTGTTTGGAAAGGGAGACCTAAATATTTTACTGGAGGATTTTTATATTTAGCAGGTGGGAGAGAGGTAATAGGGATTACAAACTGTATGAGAAACCAGTCTTGATGACTAAACGCTACATAGCACTCCAATGCCTGAAATAAGTGTTACAGCTATCCCTTGCTTTTTTGAAGGAGACCTGGAAATGGTTTGCTCTGAAAACATTCTAGCATAATTCTCTTCAATAGGACACTATATGCAGTAATGTTATGTTGCAAGGTCAATAGGGATTTAAAATATCCAACTATATGACCTGTGTGAAATTAATTGAATTCAGTCTGATTTTACTACTACAGCTTAGTGGTTCAGAGATCAGGCATAAGTATAATGAAGAGCATCTTTGACCCCTCTATGAATAAAAAAATGTTCATCATAATTTAGTAGCAAATTAAAAAAAAATGCCATACAGGAAGAAACTGGTGCTGAATCTGATCAAACTCCAATTTTATGGAACAGAAGTAACTCCACTGACTTTAGTGGAGCTACCCAGTGTAAATGAGGAATTGGTGAGATCAGAATCAGACCCATTATGTGGAATGGCAATGAAAGCTTAATTCTGTGTTGTACAGTCAGGGGCCAAGTTGTGTCTTGTGCCACACAGGTGTGAAGAGGGAAGAGGACACAGGTGACTACTTACTGTGCAAGCAAGCAGGAGCTCAACTTAGAGTGCTTGAAATGAGGCCTGGCTTCTTTACTGGCTGGCATGATGTGATTCTGATGGATTGTGCTTTAATGAGTTAGGACCTGACCACATCAACGCATGCTGTAGGGCGTAATGATCAGTGCTATGTGTAATCCCATTAGAAACGTACACGTTCAGGATAGAGCCTTTAACCAGGACCCCAGCCAGCTTAGCAGCTTAGTGCATAGATAGGAAGAACTAGCTGGAGAAGCAAACTGCTGCTTTGAAAAAAGAGAAATTATGTTGCAGAACTGTACATTGCCAGTACCTATCCACATTTTCAGTAGAATCTGTTTTGACATCCTAAATTTGAAGAATTTGCATGTTAGAATCTACACATGTAAGCCTCAATTCAGCAAGCTACTTACCAATAATAATAATAAGCACATGCCTAATTAAGCATGTCCATACTCCCATTGATTGCTGTGTGACTACTCAGTGAAGTCAACAGGATGATGATTCATGTGCTAAGTGCCTTGCTGAATGATGGTGAGTTTTTAGTGGGGAAGGAGGATGGATGATAGTGAAGTTTAATAATTGGCCACTGACGTATAGAATTTTCTTGGTTATTTTGTCGCAAATTGTAAACCATTTTATTTTTTAAAATTTCATGTACAGCAAGTGATGAATTGAGCACATATTTGCAGTCACATTTCTACAGGTAAAAAAATCATTAATTTGATGCTGGAGATATATTATACATTTGAACTTTGTATAAATGCTTGTAGTTCCTAATTGTTAACAGTGGAAAAACACATTTTGTTAAAAAAACAAAAAACAAACAAAAAAACAGTACAACACCTCCCACCCCAAACAACCTACTAGTCTGGGAATATTTTTTTGTTTTTTTTATATACTCTAGAAAATTTAAACATGGTTTTGATAAAATATGTACTATATCTGTATTGAAATGTAAATACTTTGAAGCTATAAAGCACATCTTGAGACTTAGGTCTAATTTACAAAAACAGTTATGTGAAACTTTTTTTGTCAGACCATTTTGCAATACAATATTAAAATCTTCAGATATTTGGTGCTCTCAGAAAGGAGATCTTGTATTACTTTGCAACTTTTTGTATTGTAGTGAGAGGCTAAACTGTTCAATGGAATACATTTTGTATTATCTCTGGTTTTTTTCAGTAATTAAATGACAGTTCTTATTTTGAAATGGGAATTTATATTTTTTTAGATAGGTACAGTAGAGATTTTCACTGTGTTCTTTGAAGCCAAACATCATAATGTTTTAATTTAAATTGTGAAAATAGTTTCCATTTCTAAATTCTGTCATATCAGAGTATAATAAATATTGAAACTGCTAACATATGAAAAACCACTTCTGGCCAAATTCTTCCTCACTTACGCTCATCAGCCCAGGCAGATGTTTGAACCTACTTCAGTTTCTGTAGAAGCTATTAAGGAAATACTTTTGAATCCTCTGTTTGTTTAAGAGATGTCATTGGCAAAATATGAATATCTTTAATCAACTTTGTATTCTTAAAAATTGTGCTGCGTGCAGGTTTATAAACAGATTGTAGATGGGTTTAGTAGTGTTTTTCTTTTACTATTTTAGTAAACAAAGAAGAGTCTTTGTATCTAAATTGTTAATCTACATGTAACTGTTCTCCCTGTATTAAATTTACAAAATATAAGTGTTTTATATTAACATGAACATTTTTAGTAAATTGAATTGTATGGTGGCTATAAAAATTAGACAGCAGATCTCATGCCTCTTTCTCTTGCCAAGGACATCCAAACTCTTCCCAGATGGGTGTGTGTCTAATTTTTATTTTTTGATGTAGTATTGTCTTTGGTTAGTTTTCCTTCTGGAATTTCTCTCCTGTGCTGAGATTCATTTGACAGAGTATGCTCCAGGAGAGAGGCTGTCTGGGAGTTGGGTATGGCTTTCTGATTCTCAGGGCAGATCTGCACCTTGATGAGCCCAGTAGAAATTAGAACAGGGGTTGGAATACCCTATTTGGGCTCTAGAACAATTTTTTTTCCTGCATCCTGCCAGACAAGATACTCTTTCTTGTTCCTGATTTGTTAAAGGACTCATGATTGATTCTGTTTTCTATTATATTTTAATAATCTAACCAGTCTGGTGGGAAGCACGCTTGAGAGACCCACTGATGGTTTGAGGAACAGAAGCAAGGTTTGCCCTATACATTCAAGCTGAATGTAAACTACAGAAACCTTACAGATCTCAAATGATGTAAATATATATTACATAAGAGAAATTCTTTTTGTACAAACTTTTTAGTGTGTGTATTTTTAAAGAGGCCAAAATTATGCTCTAGTGCCTCTGACTATGATTTCCTCTCAAGTTTGCATAGGATATGAATTCAATGGGACTAATTGCTTGAGTAATCTTACCTCCATAAGGGTTTGAAGAATTGGGAATGAAACACAAGCCTCTGTTGCTTGAGCTAAAGAATAATTACTGTTAGTCATCCCTAGTAGTAAGATTTATCTCATGGAGGCCAGCCCTAAAGTCTGATCCAGTGGTGGTTGAAGTCTGTTGAAAGACTGTAATTGATATCATGAATATTGGATTGGTCCCCTACTGAGCAGGTGATTCAATTGTTTGTTTAAAACCCACCTATAGTCTGCACCAATAGAGAAATGGTTAAACAATAAGCGCCGAGTTAGATGCAACTTTTCTGAGTTTAAGTGCAGGAATATTTTGTAATGCAATTCTAATATATTACATTGTTTTGTTTCATGGATTTATTTTGTGTTCCTAGTAATGGAGAGGTTTTGTTAATATAGGTGATCAAACAATTTATCAGTTATCAGCAAGACAGGGAAAATATTGCTTAGAAGTTAGCTGCTGTTCATACCTTTTTGTGCAGTTGTACTATGACATTTATTTGTACATGCGGCAACACCCTCTATTTGAAGTTTCACTTCTGTATATTTCATAATTTTAATCATGCACAGCAGAGTACAATTTGATCTAATCTCACATATGAGAAATCACATTTCATAGAAGTTTCTCATGAATACAATGAAGAGTTCTAATTCTTGTTGAACTCAAGTCTAATCTAATTTCTACACAGATTTTAAATATTGTTCTTATTTTTACATTTATACAAACAGTTGCAATCACTTAGGGTAAGAAGCATCTTCTGTTCAACTTAAAAGGGTGTGTTAGGTAACATTGTTCTCTCTGGATTCCAGACTTATCCTTTCCATCAATAAGTGTAATGGGAACACATGTGTAGAAGTCAATGATTTCTTGCACAGAATCAAACTTCTGAAAAACAATAAACAATTGAACAGAGAAATGCTGAAAATCCTTATCTTCTGATATGAAGCAGGTAAGAAGAACCAAAGCAATACCACATATAAGAAATAACACCCCTCCCTACCGCTCCCCCTCACACACTCCACCCCATTTCATCCCCTTTGTGCCTCCAGTAGTCTTCCCTGCTTAATATTACATTGGGACACAGTAGCTTTCTTTTTTAGGGGCAGAGGGTTTTAAACCCTTGGAATGTAACCTAAAATCCAGCAAACAGCAACATGTGTGTATTTTTAAAGTGTGGCATTGCCCATAAGGGATTAAACTACTGATTTTATTTATTTATATACACTGGACCCTCGCTAGAACGCAGGTTTTGGGATCCATGCGTGGTACCGCATTAACGCGGGGACCGCATTAAAATGAATTGCAATTCAAGTAATTAAATTTGGGATCCATGGCCGCGACCGCGTTATATGCAAATTCGTGCTATATAGAGGCGCGTTCTAGCGAGGGTCTGGTGTATATAAAAACTCACTCACTTGCATGTTCCTAATCTATTATTTACTGAAGTAGCCAAAAAACTAAAAAGAAAACAAACTGACATTCAGTGCAGGATACTTTAACTGTTGTATAATATGCTTCCTTGTCCTTCCTGAAATTGATGTATTTTAGTGAATATATTGAGCTCATGGTTTTAATAGCATTTACCTCCTAGCTGTTATGAGGAAAGTAAGATAAAAACATCCTACTTTTTTTTTTTTTTTTTTTAAACTAACCAGTTGGGAATATCTTTTGAGGCGCTGAGCATCTCCCACCCTCATTCACTTTAATGAGATTTGAGAGTGCTTAGTAGTAACTCCCAGAAGATGCTTGGCTCATTGTATAATCGGGCCCTCAGGTGAGCTCAATTTAATATACAAAATATGTATGTAAATGTGTAAAGCTGTGGCTTAATTGCCAGCAAAAGGCACCAACAAAGTTATGATTTTAAATTTGGTTTGTTTTCTCTTTTGCTTGTATTCATTGCATTATGGATTTGTACCAATTTAACTGCATGAGGTTTTAGACAAATGGTGTTGGTCACCGTGCTGCTAATAGAGAGGTAACAGTTTTCTGGGATAAATCCAAACTCTAGTCAATACAGTTCTTTTTCATAAAGAGATGTAAGGCCTAATGCTGTCCTTGGATAGATGATTAAGTGGAATCGATTCCTTCTCAGAAAACTTCCCAAGGAAAACTATGAAAAAGAACATATATGATAAAATCTACATTAGTTAACAGCTAACAATCTGCATATGAAAGATCAAAACCAGTATTTGGGATGGAAAAAATTACTAGATTAAATTAATTGAGTTAAAAAAAATAGATAAAATAAATTAATCCAAAAGTGAAAGCATGCTGCAGAAAATTTCCATCAGAAGAGAGTTATCCTTTAAAGAAGTGAAGATGCGAAATTGGAGAGAGGATGGCAAAGTACAGATTTTGAATACTAGGTCTGCATCTTTTTTTTTTTTTTTTTTTTTTTGTCTCCCACATGCAAAGATGGAATTCACTTAATCTTAACAATATATTAATCTGTACTAAATACCTTTGAAAAGCATTTAAGCAGACAGGGAAATTGCAGATTGCAATTTTACTCTAATTGTTGAAGCCTTATAAATGTTTTAACCTCTTTGAGACAAACTGAGAAGAGAATAAACAAGAAGGAGTAAGCAGAAGGATTCCAAAGCTGTTCTATCTGAAATGCAGAGGCAGCTCTGATGAACAGTACATGCTGTACCTGCACCCTAGCCCAGTTCAGTGCATCAGTTCCCTCCCCCCTTCCCAAAGGCAGGTGCTGGTGTGATAGAAAGATATGCTTCTCTTGGGAGTGTCTCGTCTCTGGGGCTTTCCAATGCTGCAGAGAAACTCTGGTCAATAGGAGACTTTAGTCAATCTCCTTTAAGTTTTAAAAAAAACCCACCATATAAAGCCAACATTAAAATGGAGGATTTAAGCCATTTCTAATAGTTATAGATTTACTTTGTTAAAACCAACCAGTCTTGTACACTTACACTATGGTGATAAGAACTGAGAGACGATTAAAATGCTTATTTTTGAAAATGGAACAGCATTGTAATATGAGTACTTTTGGTGCAGATCCACAGTCTAGATTGGGCATGTGCCCTCTGTGCACAGATTAGAACCTACTTACAAATTCTGACTTTTGGGTCCGTCCATCACCTGAGATGACAAGGTTGGTATGTCTACCTTCCCACTTCTATCAAATCATTGTAAGATTTTTTTCCTCAAAGTTGTTTGCATTTGTAAGATCATATAGGGCTTTCTTTTCCAATGTGCTAAAATGTCTGAAACTTGGTAGCACTGTGTAATAGTGCTCTCTACTGCCAGTTTCATTCCATTTTTTTATGAGAGTTCTGTCTCCTGTTTTGGAGCCTTTTTATTTTGTCTGAATCCATTAAAAAGAAGTCTAAAGTGTGCATCTTGCGAAAGGCAAGATGTCATTCACCAGCCTCCACTTCGTCGGGGTGGTGTTGCTTGGAAGAGGGTCATCCAAAAATGTGATGCTCAGTTTACTGATTTCACTTAAATGTTCATAAGGAGTGAATATGAGTGTTCTTTTTTTTGACAGAAGGGGCTTTGAAAACTTAGGCAAAGTCTGGCCACAGTGTCAAGTGAAGGCCAGGCCCTTCTCCCTTATGAGAGCTGAGACAAATCACAGGCCATATGCAAGGAGTCCTTGGTTCCAAGAGGTTCCAGGAAGCCTCAACAGTTGAAGAATCATACAAGCTTGAATATCTCTTTCAGGGAGAGGGAAGAAGCATCACCACTGTTCCCCTGGACCACACTGTGGTCCCAGGAAAAGAGCTAGAAGCTCAGATCTGAAAGAGTCAGCACTTTTAGAGTGCCTCACAACCAAGACAAGGGGGCTCCAGCAACACCTTGGTGATGAACCTTTTGAATCTGAGGGATGGAACATCTATATTCTTGGTGTGGATGGTCCCTTTAAGAGCTGAGTGCCGGCTGGAATCTACACTGTGATTATTAAGGTATTCTAACCTTCTACTTTCAAGTCTAACTCATTGTGCCTGAGCTGGGGTCCCTTCCTCATTGCTAAACCTGCGTCCACTGAAGGGAATCTGCCATTGGAATTCAGGCCTCAAAAGTGCTGTCAGGTGCATAAAGTAAAAACTGAAAAAATGGTGAAAATTATTTTTAAAAAATTGTACATGTCATTTGGAACCACGTGGATTGAACTATATAGGCCAGAACTGTTCTTACTCGGGCAAAATTCCTGATGGTTTAAAATGGGAATTTGAGCATGCAAGATTAGGCCCTAAATTATTCCTGTGACTTATTTGTCAGCATTTCAAGCAGTTACTATTTGAAATGAAAAGATTTGAAATGAAACTTTTAATGAAACACCTGACAAGTTAGTCTTCTTTATGCTAGGTATTGTATAAGAACATTAGAATGGCCATACTGAGTCAGACCAAAGGTCCATCTAGCCCAGTATCCTGTCTTCT
Organism: Platysternon megacephalum; assembly: GCA_003942145.1. Classification (NCBI taxonomy): domain Eukaryota; kingdom Metazoa; phylum Chordata; order Testudines; family Platysternidae; genus Platysternon; species Platysternon megacephalum. The sequence continues at coordinate 1,981,620 of QXTE01000106.1, forward strand.
GACAGTGGCCACTGCCAGGTGCCCCAGAGGGACTAAACAGAACAGGTAATCAAGTGATCCTGTGACGTTGCAGTCTATATGATTTTTTGAAAATATGCTAATGTAACTGAAATATGCTTCATGCAAAAGGTCTCTTATAAGGTATAATTACAAAGCTTATAATCTACTGAGTGTGATCATCCTATTTGTATAAATGTACCACATTTGTATAAATGTACAAACTAGAAATATGAAATATAACTCTGAGGGTCTATTGTAATTATGCAAAGTGTGGGCTATTAATGGTGGTTTGGAATCTCGATGACTCCCATTAACCAGGACAATTGACTGCAGATGGCTCTGTTTTACCTGTAAATCTGCCTGTATACGTGTGTGCTGGCAAGTGGGTAATGAAGTCTTACAGTGACATGTGATCATGTCACCTGAACTGGAATCCATCTTTAAACCTGGTGCTTTTCCATTGGGAGGGGGGACCCAGAGGGACAAAGGATTCCCACCTTATGCAAAAGATATATAAGTGAGTGGAACAGAGAAAAGGGAGCCATCATGAGGAATCCCCTAGCTACCACCTGAGCTGGAACAAGGGCTGTACCGGGGGAAAGGATTGTGCCCAGACTAGGAAGGTGTCCAGTCTGTGAAAGAGACTTATTGAAACATCTTTCAGGATAAGATATTCTCTGTACTCAGTTGTATTAGTGTATTAGGCTTAGATTTGCATGTTTTATTTTATTTTGCTTGGTGATTCACTTTGTTCCGTCTGTTACTACTTGAAACCACTTAAATCCTACTTTCTGTATTTAATAAAATTACTTTTTACTTATTAATTAACCCAGAGTATGTATTAATACTTGGGGGGTGGGGGTGGCAAACAGCTGTGCATATCTCTCTATCAGTGTCATAGAGGGCGAACTCAATTCATGAGTTTACTCTGTATAAGCTTTATATAGGGTAAAACGGATTTATTTGGGTTTAGACCCCATTGGGAGTCGGACATCTGAGTGTTAAAGGCAAGAACACTTCTGTAAGCTGCTTTCAGTTAAGTTTGCAGCTTTGGGGCAAGTAATTCAGACTCTGGGTCTGTGTTGGAGCAGACGGGTGTGTCTGACTCAGCAAGGCAGGGTGCTGGCGTCCTGAGCTGGCAGGGAAAGCAGGAGCAGAGGTAGTCTTGGCACATCAGTTTGTAGTTCCTAAGGGGGTTTCTGTGATCTAACCCATCACAGATCCATCCCCTGTTGCCCATTCCCAGCTTCTGGCAAACAGAGGCTAGGGACACCATCCCTGCCTATCCTGGCTAATAGCCACTGATGGACCTATCCTCCATGAACTTATTTAGTTCTTTTTTGAACCCTGTTGTAGTCTTGGCCTTCACAACATCCTCAGGCAAGGAGTTCCACAGGTTGACACTGCGTTGTGTGACGAAATACTTTCCTATGTTTGTTTTAAACCTGCTGTCTATTAATTTCATTTGGTGACTCCTAGTTCTTCTGTTATGAGAAGGAGTAAATAACACTTTCTTATTTACTTTCTCCAGTCATGATTTTATAGACCTCTGTCGTATCTCCCCCCTAGTCATCTCTTCAAAGCTGAAAAGTCCCAGTCTTATTAATCTTTCCTCATATGGAAGCTGTTCCATACCCCTAATCACTTTTGTTGCCCTTTTCTGAATATATCTTTTTTGAGATGGGGTGACCACATCTGCATGCAGTATTCAAGATGTGGGTGTACCATAGATTTATATAGAGGCAATATGATATTTTCCGTCTATTATCTAGCCCTTTCTTAATGATTCACAATGTTTTATTTGCTGCACATTGAGTGGATGTTTTCAGAGAACTATCCACAATGACTCCAAGATCTTTCTTCAGTGGTAACAGCTGACTTAGTTGGGATTTTGATAACAGCTGCATAGTTGGGATTTTGTTTTCCAATGTGCATTACTTTGCATTTATCAACATTGAATTTCGTCTGCCATTTTGTTGCCCAGTCACCCAGTTTTGAGAGATCCTTTTGTAGCTCTTTGCAGTCTGTCTGGGACTTAACTATCTTGAGTAGTTTTGTATCATCTGCAAATTTTGCCACCTCACTGTTTACCCCTTTTTCCAGATCATTTATGAATATGTTGAACAGGACTGGTCCCAGAACAGACCCCTGGGGAACAACACTAATTACCTAATTAATCCCCTATAGTATTTAGAGCTATTAAGTGCAATAGGTAAACAATAAAGTAGAATATCAGATGGTATTTCACTCACGTCGTCTCCTCTGAGCCCTGTTCCCAATGCATATTGCTGGCTGTCTTCCAGAAAACGTATTTTAATATTGTATACCTTGTTTCCGTAATATATGACCAAAACATATGGTTCAGCACTTGATTTTGTTGAACAATCTCTGACCAAGAATGTCTCATCCTGCATGACAAATTATAACATTAGTTATACCTGTAAATTCCAATAATGTGTTTACAAAAACAGCCCAGGAGTTTTGGGTAAATTCTACAGGATTATTTAATGTGTGAACTATATAATGGAATATTGTAATCAAAATAGATTTTGTAACATACTATATTTGTAAACAAGGTGTCTTTCTGACAATATAACAGAGAGAAGATTTTTTTAATTAATAAAGTTCTTAGATTTAAGTCATGAATTACATCTACGTAGTATACTTATTGAATCTCTATATACAATAATGAGAATTATAGGGCAATGTATATTGCAATATTATAGAATATTTTAATGTGGAAGTACCCTTTTCATATTACAATGCTGGAAAAATTGATGCTAAGAAGAAAATATTGTATGCGAAGAAAGAAGAGTAAGATGATGATGTAAGGTAGTGGGAGTGTGATACCAAGGATATTGTATCTAAAAATAAAGTTTTGGTTCATGTGCCTCAATTACACCTGGATGTAAAGTAAAGAAATTACATGGACTATCTGTAATGGAACCTATGACATTACCATAAATTCTATATGTTGCGTTGAACCTCTTAATTTATTTTAATTTAATGTTATGGATCTAGAAGAAGCATGCTTCAAAATTTGATTTTTCACATAGTATTGTATTTGCACATTTTAAAGATATGAAAAATTCAGTGCTATCTATCAGACTTAAATTTATTATAGAATTATACAGTAAGAAAATTGTGTAGGCCCCAATTCTACGTACACATACTTAACGTTGCACTCTTGAGTTGCCCCATTTGTGTCAAAATGACTTTGTGCATAAATTTAAGCAAGTGCTTAAGGGTATGTCTTCACTACCACCATTAAAGCGATGCCGCAGCAGCACTTTAACGTGGCTGTGTAGTCGTGGCACCAGCGGTGAGAGAGAGCTCTCCCAGTGCTGTAAAAAAAAACCCCCACCACCACTAGGGAAGCACAGCTGCCAGCGCTGGGAGCACTGTCTGCACTGCCACTTTACAGCGCTGAAACTTGCATCGCTCAGGGGGGTGTTTTTTCAGACCCCTGAGGGAGAGAGTTTCAGCACTGTAAAGTGGCAGTGTAGACAAGGTCTTCGTGTTTGCAGGATTAGGGCCTTTAGCAGTTCTAGTGAATTCAATAGGGTTGCTCACATGCATAAATTGATTCATAAGCCTAAGTGCTTGCAAAATAATGGCCTCAGATTCTCAGGTCTTCAGGGCAGGGATACTTCCTTCTGTGACTGGAATGTGCCTTTCACATTTTGGATGATACCATCATATAAATAATAGTAAAGCTATTCACTCAATTTTGCATTTAATTAGCCCTGTGTCTAATTAGGATCTGAACATTTCTGTAACTACTTTTAGCCACTCTAATTTGGGATTACTCAACCTCACAATAGAAGTAGTCTGGAAGGGATAAAGTATGTGCCCTTTTTGACAACTGCTGTTCCACATATTTTATTTGTTGTACTCAGCATTACAGTCCTGGATGTGGATTATTTGCAGCCTATCTTGTGTGTATATTGTTTTTAACCTTCACAAAGTGTGAGGGCCTCACTGAAAGTACAGTAAGAAAGACTTGCATGTATGTTGCTAAGTAGGTACCTGTAATAAGTGTAGACATAACACAAGTTGTTTCGAGACACTGTTTGCTTGGTAAATTAAGCAAATAGCTTTAATAAGATACCTCAGGAATAGCTTAGTATCAGGCAAACTACATAACAATTAGATGTACTAGGTATCCTGAACTTCATTTTTCCTATTCAAGAAAAGTTATTAGTCTCTACGGGGCTGATCCTGCACCTATTGAAGTCAACAGCCAAACTCTCCATGTCCTCGATGGTGCAAGATCAAATGTTTTTTCACTGGCAGTTAACCTGAGAAAGAAAAAACCTCATAGTGGTAGGGTTTTTCAAGAAAAACAGCTCGTTTTATTATTGAAGGAGAAATACTTTCAAAATCCATTTCAATGTATCTTTACATTAATGGAAGTTTCCCTTAGCCCTTACCATGAGAACATTAAAAGAGAAAACAGGACTCTCTTTTTGCGGTGGAGTCTTAATGTCTTAGGGTATGTCTACACTACCCATGTTACAACGTGGCTCCCAGCGATAAAGCGCTGTCTATACTGTCACTTTTCAGCACTAAAACGTTTGTCACTCGGGGGGGGGGGAGATGTTTTTTCACACCCCTGAACGACAAAAGTTTTGGCGCTGAAAGTGGCGGTGTAGACACAGCCTTAGGATGAATATTGGGTGGGATTTTCACAGGTGGTTAAAGGAGTTAGGTGTCCAACTTCTATTGACTTTCCAATGACAGAAAGGAGGGTGTGCCTGTCCCTCTCACAATAGCAGGAGCAAGTACTCAACTCTGAATGATGTCCTTTTTATATTGAAGTCTGAAACACATCCACATAAATACAATCCACCAATGCAGCCACTCCTTGCTGAAGTTATCCCTTCCTAATACAGAGAAGTTTTGGCTGTGATCCGATTTTCAGTATTGGAAAGCCATGTTCTGGTGAGATATCTCCCACAGTCAGGTTGTGACAAGTAGCATGCTTTTGTTAGCTGCTTTTCCTTTATACCACTCGCCTGTATGAAAAAACAAAAGATCTCCCTCTTTTGCTTTCCAAACCATCCATTGTGAGGATGGCCAGTACATCTTAGTGCTGTCAAATATGCCAATGCAAGGGGCCTTCAGCTCTTGTACGCTGCTTCATGCTGATTGAGAGTTCTCTGGGGAAAAATTGAGCCCTCTGGGAAACAGAATGTCTCCCACTTACCTTGGGTTAAAAATATTATGCATAAAATGGCCTGAAATAATATTGCAGATTCCTTCAGTCACCTATTTAACAGGAAACCTGTCTGCAATATTTACATGATAAATGAGGCTGGTTTCAGGACAGTGCTCCCTCTAATTTTTCCCACGCGTGCAGAATGAATTTTATGTTCACCAATATGAGGGTGATGTGTCACACATCACCTTCATATTGATGCACATAACAAAATTCATGTTGTGGGGATGGGGCCGAGTGTGGGAGGGGGCTCAGTAGTGGGGCAGAGGGTTGGGCTGCAGGGGTGTGAGGGCTCTAACTGGGGGTGTGGGCTCTGAGGTTGGGCTGGGGATGAGGGGCTCAGGGCTGGGGCAGAGGGTTGGGGGGTGGGCTCTGGAGTGGGGCCAGGCCAGAGATGAGGGGTTTGGGGTACAGGAGGGTGCTCTGGGGCTATGGTAGGGAGAGAGGACTTCCCTTAACTCTTGCTCACAGCAGCTGGGCTGGGTTGGGGGGAGAGGTGCCTCTGCCCACCACAGCAGCTCCGGGGCTGGGGCCGTGGGATAGGTGCCCTGGCTGTGGCAGGTCCCAGCCGGAGCTGGGTTTGGGCTGCCCCTCCCCCAGCTGTAGCAGGTCCGGGGCTGGGTTGGGGACGGGGAAGGGGCGCCCTTGCCACGGCAGGTCCAGGCCATGTGGGTTGCTTGAGTGCCTGCACAGCGCTAAATAGGCTGCTGCATGGCCACGCAGTTTACAGAGAACTTAGTTTCAGGATAACTTATTTATTTAACAAGCAATAGCACAGTACTGATGCTGCTGTAATCTAGCCTTGTTGGAGAAAGAAGGTGGGTGAGAGAACTTTTAGTGGACCAACTTCTGTTGGTGAGAGACAAGCTTTCAAGCTTACACAGAGCTCTTCAGGTCTGGTAAACTAACTTTGAGTCACAACTAAATAAAAGGGGAACAGATTGTTAAGCATAAGTAGTTAAGACATAATTCAACGGACTGTGTTGGTTGTGTTTGGACTTTTCTCTGAGACCTTTTCCGTTCTGTCCCCAATAAATGAGCTCAAATCTGGGCTTGTCACTGATGTGTTTTTAAAATTGACATACAGCAAAATTACCCTGAGGTGATCAAGCTCAAATGCAGTGGGATGGGTATAGGGATTTACCACAACTCCGAAAGCACATAATACTTTAATTTTATATATAGATTAACGTGTGCGTATTACATAAATTCTAAACTGTCCACAAGCTACAGAATACGCTAGTAAACAAAGCTGCAAACTTATCACACATTCCTTTTAAAAATTATTTCTTTATTTACTAACTACATGTTGTTTACAAGGCCGCTTGTGAATTCATGCTTTGTCCATTGTTAACCTCTTTTTCCTTACTTTTCCTTACTTCTGTTTTCTTTCTTGTTCATGCAAGGTCTACAGTTGTATTCTTGGTCTCCAGATCTGTGTCTGCTGGAGAATCTGTGGCAGTCAACAGGAAATATGGCAATGAATAGTGTCTTGCAAGACCCTGGCAACTTTAAATTTCCTGCTGCTGGAGATTAACCCTGTAACTCCTTTCAGGAGTGTGTTTGTGGGACACTAGATGAAAGATTTTTTATTTTTTTTTGGCAACAATACTCATTTTTAAGAGTATTGCTGTATTTATTCCTAGAAAGACTGTTTTAATTATAGTACATCCATGTGCAGAGATGTATGTCATGTAGTATTAGTGCCTTTGTCTTTTAGTTTTACAGCAATGATTTCAATTCCTCCTTTTGGTTCCAGGTTATGATTAATTTAGTGTGTTTATTTTTTCACAGTCATGTTTTGGCTTGGTTAAAGAGAGGTTCTAGCAGTAGGGATCATGTAAGAGAGGATGGAGCTACATTTACTATTTGAGGAACCTTGCATAATGTTGACCTTATCTTGCGTGTTTTAAGACTATGCAGGAGTGGGAGGAGGAGAGCAACCAAGCTAATGACAGGGAACTCAATCCCAATAGCAAAGAATTTCACTAAAGAAATCATTACTGTTTACTCTTGGGATTAGGTCCTGTATAACAGGATGGTCTGTCCTTTTATGGGTCAGGGAGACTGGGGAGCAGACAGCACTGTTCTAGCAAGGAGCCTGGAAGGCAGGTACTGGGAATCATCCAACCCAGCTGGGCAGCATCAAGGGACCAGGTCTGATGACTTCCAGCTAAGGAATATAAATGAGGGCCTGAGCTCCATGTGGGACCAGAAGAGGTCTGAGAGAAGACTCCTGGAATTGCAGCTGGGGACAGCAAGCTGGACCTACATGGGCGGCGTGGAGGTTCTGACCAAAAAGTTGCTGAAGGCCAGTGGGCTTTGGGGCTGGTTTGAGACTGGTTTTGTTACTTTATGTTGTCATTCCATGTTTCCTTTTGTTGAACAATGAACAGAGCTCTGAGACGACGACGACTGTGAACAGATCTGAGCACTGCTGATTGTCTTCTCTATGCTGGTGATTGAGTCCATCAGCTTACATCCCCTTTCTTAGCTTCTCTCCCCTCCCTTTCCACATTGCCACTTCTAATTCTTGGTCCTCAGTCTGTCAAAACGTGTCAGAAGTGCCTCCTCTGAGGAGCCACCAATAGTCAGGAGCCTCACGTGTGATACAAATTAACTAGGGCCATCCCTCAAAATTGGGGCCCTACCTGACCGGGGCCCATAAGTAGAGCCTTGCGAATCTGCGGATATCCATGGATGCATGTTTGCAGACCGTGGATGGATGCAAATCCAAATTTTGTGTGTATACAGGGCTCTACCCATAAAGCTTGCCCCGATAGCAGCACACTTCTAGTACTGTTATATTTAAAGGAAAATGTTGGTTTGTCTAGAAATAAATAATGTTGCTAAAATGAGCATATTTAATCCAGGGGAAAATATGGCAGTGTACTATGATATTATTCTTTCCTTAGTCCTGATCCAGCAAAGCATTTAAGCTCATTAATATACTACAAAACTGCAAGATGTGTGTGTATTTTTATGAGTATCCCTATATTAAAAATCCCATAAAAATAGGCCCAATGCAGCCCTGAGGAACAGTGTAACTCTCTTTTAATATTCCCTGGGATGTAAAAAAGCAAAGAATTTGGCCATATATGTTTGTTTGACTGATAGTGTATAAATTACAGCTTCTAAAATAAATATAATTAACAGCTGTACAATGAAAAGTCAGAAGTGATTTAAAAAAAAATGTTTCCAACCCTGTTCATATACACTGTACCAAACTAGAATGCTACATAGTAAAACCTTGTTTTTCTCCAAGAGTTAAACCCATTGCTTTAAAGATTAGTGATACTCACGGTGTTCTCCTGTAACAAAGCCGCTTCTGCTTTCTGACGATCAAATTCTCCAGTATACCAGTCATATTTATTTAAATCCTAAAATTTGAGATGTTATACATAATATATAGAAATGAAGTACAGTTTGCAGAAGCAAAAGCCAATGAAAATATACTGAATAGATACAGTTTGCATTTGAAGGAGAATTGTACTCATCACACGAGTTGTGGCCAAAATAATTACCTAGTAGTATAGTTACATTAAGGGAAACCTTTTTAAAAAAAAATCTGCTTAAAGTTAGGCATAATAAATCTGTAATTGGCCTGATTTTCAGAGGTACTAATTGTGACACTTGTGCAAAAGTCTCCCTGTCTCAATTAAACACTGACAAATACATAGCTGGAATCAGTCTGGCTCACCTGTGTGTTAGTATTGTTAAAATGAGTAGTAGAATTATAAGACTATGTTTAGACAATTGAATGCTTGTGTGTTGCTGTGTGAATTAATCTCACTTATAACATCTGTATCCCATACTATAAGGCAGTGTTTCTCAAACTGGGGTCGCCACTTGTGTAGGGAAAGCCCCTGGCAGGCCGGGCCGGTTTGTTTACCTGCCCTGTCTGCAGGTCCGGCCGATCGCGGCTCCCACTGGTCGCGGTTCGCTGCTCCAGGCCAATGGGAGCTGCTGGAAGCGGTGTGGGCCGAGGGACTTACTGGCCGCCGCTTCCAGCAGCCCCCATTGGCCTGCAGCGGCGAACCACAGCCAGTGGGAGCCACAATCGGCCGGACCTGCGGACGGGGCAGCTAAACAAACCGGCCCGGCCCATCAGGGACTTTCCCTACACAAGCGGCGACCCCAGTTTGAGAAACACTGCTATAAGGGAATATTTGAGTGGTTGTATTGTGAACCTCTGTGACTGTATAAAGAACCAGGCAGGAGAAAGACATAGTGTGAAGAGCTGATCTTCAACAAAAAGTGTTATCTTGCCCAACAGGAAAGATCCATCGACACTTGACGGACTATTGTGAAATGTTAATGAGGACAAAGGACTTTGTTGCTGTGCCTCCCCACCCCATGAAGATGAGTCATGCAAATGGTTTCCTCCCATCAACTGAGGGCATGGCTACACTTGCAGATGTAGAGCGCTGTGAGTTAAACCCGCCTTCGTAGAGTGCAGTAGGGAAAGAGCTGCAGTCTGTCTGCACTGACCGCTTCAAGTGCACTGGTGTGGCCACATTTCCGGCACTTGCAGTGGCATTGGGAGTGGTGCATTATGGGCAGCTATCCCAGCATGCAAGTGACTGCAACGTGCTTTTCAAATGGGGTGGGGTGGAGTGTGACAGGGAGTGTGTTGTGTGTATGTGGGGGGGGGAGAGAGTGGGTTTTTGGGGTGCTGAGTGTGTCAGCATGCTGTCTTGTAAGTTCAGACCCCCTTCCTCCTCCACCTCTCTCTCTCACTCACTCACTCACTCACTCACTCACTCACTCACTCACTCACTCACTCACTCACTCACTCACTCACTCACTCAAAGCAAACAGTAAATGGTTGCTTTTTCTCTGAGCTGATAAGCAGCCAGCTCCTCCAAAACGGAACTTTGAAAGGGCATTTCCGCATTCCTGCAGCTGATTTCACAACAATGACAAGAGTGGCCACTTGACTTAAGGGGATTATGGGACATTTTCAGAGGCTGATCACAGCGCAGTAACACAACACCTCATTCACACTGGCATCGCAGCACTCCAGCGGGGGCGCAGCAAACGTTATTCCACTCGCCGAGGTGGAGTACCAGCAGCGCTGTAGCTGTGGAGTCAGAGCGCTCTGCATGCCTTGCCAGTGTGGATGGGGAGTGAGTGGGGGGCGGGGACGGCGGGGCTGCTTTATTGTGCTGTAACTCGCAAGTGTAGCCAAGGCCTGAGTTTTGCACCTCAGAACACAAGAGAGAAGGGGGATAAAAACCCCTAATAAGGAGGAACTGTTTCTCTATGCTACTTGGACTCTGTGGGTGAGCTTTGAAAGGGCATTTCCGCATTCCTGCAGCCGATTTCACAACAATGACAAGAGTGGCCACTTGACTTAAGGGGATTATGGGACGTTTCCGGAGGCTGATCACAGCGCAATAACGCAAAACCTCATTCACACTGGCGCCACGGCGCTCCAGCGGGGGTGCAGCAAACGTTATTCCACTCATCGAGGTGGAGTACCAGCAGCGCTGTAGCTGCGGAGTCAGAGCGCTCTACATGCCTTGCCAGTGTGGACGGGGAGTGAGCATATTTAGGCTATTATAACACCTGAGGAGTTTATACTTTGATTATTGATTGGTGAAATCTAAGTATAGAATTCACAACCAATTTGCAGTTTGTTCCCTGATTCTTAACAGTCTGCCCTGAGGTTGGTATTCATGCTCATGAGTCACTGCAAGCAGCATTACACTAAGCACCCACAGTTTCCTAGATAGAGTTAGTATACAACTATTGTGGATATGTCAGTGTATACACATACAGAATATACAGTGTTAAAATCTTTTTGCTGTGTGTTTGTACAGCAACCAGCAACTACTACAACTACATCTCTTTGGTAAGAAATTGACTCTTTAATGTATCAGAGGGTTGTTTACCTTTTCAGCAGGCTTCGTAAGATGCGGTGTTGGCAGGTTAACATATATACATTGTGATCTACATTCAGAAGGCTTGTGCTTTCCTGGAGATGGTGACCTCTCAATTGAACAGTTTTGTATGTTTAATCTGGATCCTGTAAACATAAATTAATGGGAGAAAAACCATCATGTCATTTTGCCAGCATATGTGCCCTATTGAAAATACCTTAAAGTGTAGTGTTTATTATTTGAAAATGCAGTTTTGTGATAACATTTAAAAATAAAGGGGCCTGATTCTGATCTGGGTGATACGGCTATAACTCCACTGATTTCAGAATCAGGCCCAATTGCATTTTCCAAGGATTCCTTTTTACTTCACTCAAGGTTCATGCACAATGAAAGTCACTTGCAAATATTAAATATGTAGTACTTATTTACAACATAATTTCTAAGGGCCCCATGGTGCATTAGCAGAAAATATTTATGGCTATCTATGTGCTATAAGGGTAACAAACCTTTTACCACATTTTATACTGCTTGATTTCCATGGATCTACAGCCTTAGCAATGCTTGGTCTGGGGTACATTAGAGCCATTCACAATCCCACCATTTGGGAATACCACTTCTGTCCACCCATCCACAGGAATCTCTAAATGTTCAGGATCTCTGCTGCTCTACTTAATATGGGTCTTCCCAATGAAGTCTATGAGCTTTGGCTCAGGCCCTTTAGTCTGAGTTCAGAGAAGTGACATCTGCTACTGTCGAACAGCTGGAAGGTGTGAAAAGCAGTCATACATTTCTAATTTTCACTAATCAGACAACAGTTAATGTACAGATAATATTGGAATAAAACTGGATTATCGTAACAATATTTAAAAGCATATCATGAGCATGTCACTTATGTAACAGAATATTTTTTTTGTTTTGAAAAATGCCATGTGGAAAGGGGTACAATAAATGATTATAAGACAGGAAAAGAAAAATGTGATTATCTAGTTCTTCCATCTTTTCTTTCTGGGGTCTATCACATGGGCCTGCTCTGTTTACCCAAGCTGTATTTCATTATATTTTATCTATCTTTCTTGCACTATCAGTTTATTACTGTTCTGACCATATTGCATGCTGGAATAAAGAAGACACCCAATCTTGAAAACAAGTTATTTGACAGAAAAGTAATAGTTTTCATGTGTTTAAAATTAATGCGTCTTTTGTGCAGGTATGTACCACATTCTGGCTTCTAGCAGTATAAAATTTATTTTTAAAGACATGAAACAATGCCTATTGAAATCAGTCGGAAGTCTCCTATTGTCTACACTGGGCATTGGATCAGGTCCTAAATGAAGGCTATGAGCCAAATGTTTAAAAGGTCTGGAACCAGGCCTATAATTTTGTGTCTGCAATCAATTGTATGTGTCAAATTGTGACTGTGTCTACGTATCCAGTTTGCAGCTGCAAATCAGGTCACTAGATACCAAAGCTCTGTCATTTGCATCCACAGTTGATTGTAGATACAGAACTAGTTGCTGCTTCCTGGGAGGGGGGGAAGGCAGCACTCTAAGCAAGATTTCATATGCTCTACATTGAATTTATTGCTGTAAAGTCTCCTGCTTTGTGTGGAACTGAGTGCAGCAGCCTGGAAATTCTGTTGCAATCTTGAGTAATTTTTTTTTAAATGCAGATTTTGATTGATTTAAATATAATAATTAAAGCTGCTATTACAATTTTTTTTTTGAAAATTTTAAGTTTAATTTTTTTATTTCCCCACAAGAAAAGTTTTGGTTTTTGACCCAAAAATGCCTCCCAAAATCCTTGAAAAAAAGTTCACTTTTTTTCTATTAACACCCAGAAAATTTCAAGCAAAATGACATTTTCCATAAGAGTTTGGTGCCTAACCTACTTAGGTGCTTTTGAAAATCCCACTAGGGTCCAGATTTTTAAAGGTATTCAGGCACCTAGAGAAATCAATGAGAGTTAGTCATTTGGGAGTTTTTGAAAATCCCCCTAGATGCTTGTCTGCATCTTTAGATACGTAAATACCTTAAAAAACTTGGCCCTTAGGTCAGTTGGAAATGGGAAATGGGTGCCTAAGTCACTTAGGACTTCTGAAAATTTGACCGCAGGTCTAATAATACATGAAATAATTGAATTTTTTCCTGGTGATGTTTATTTTTATAGTAACTTTATCTTATGCAGCCCCTAAATTCAGTGTGACTCAGATTTTTGTGTTGGGAATACATCAGTGTATTTGCAAAAGTAGTCAAGGGAGAAGATAAAGGTTTTGGTAACTGGGTAGAGATAAGCTGGAGCATTTACCACCAGGCCCACTTCCTGCAAAACACAAGAACTGACTGAGCCCTACCCTGCTTAACTTGAGAAATCTGGTAACAAAAGCTTGTTTGTCTGGTGCAATATTAATGCAATAAAAAGCTCTGTTAATAAAAAACAACAACAAATTAAAGCCACTTCATTCTTATCTATGAGTAATCTATCGTCTGGTTCTTATACGTTAACACAAAGACTGTTCATACATCAACCTGTACATGTAGAGGCAATACAAGGAGATACTCCCTTTAGCAGATGTTTGTGCCTGAAAGACATCTTGTCTACATTCAACTAATTACAAACTGATAGTAAAGTCTTCTGCTTAGACAGTAGGGGGCCTATTCTTTTATAACCAACCCTGGAGAGTAGGTGATAACAATAACCCTGCTCACATTCTATCTAGCTACCTAATTAGATAAATATATGTAGGGTGACCAGATGTCCCGATAAAATCGGGACCGTCCCAATATTTCGGTGTCTGTTCCGCATCCCGACTGATCTTTGGTCAGGACGCATTTTGTCCCAATATCTGCTGGCAGCACTGTGGTTTTTTTGTTTGTTTTGTTTTGTTTTTTTTGCTCAGCCGGTGGGCACTTTCCCTCCCCCCCGTTCCGATATTTTCTTCCCCTCATCTGGTCACCTTAAATATATGGCTCCCATCGCCATAATATCTGACTGCTTTTCTAAGGTTGAAAGAGAGAGATTTTGTTCTTTCTTCCTTGCCGGTGCTAAGTTTGGTTAGTAGAGAGGTTTTTTTTTTTTTTTTTAGTGTGTGTGGTATTATGGGAACATTACTGTAAACAACAATATGTACTAACCAATAATTAGGGGTGAGCCAAATAACATTTTGGGGTCACATAAAAACACAGATTATCCAGGGGTGATAGTAGACAGCAGGTTTGACATGTTTGCAATGTGATTTGGCAGTAAAAAGGCCAGTGCTGCTTTTAGCAGCATATGAAGAAACTTCATTGTCTGATTGGAGAGATGAGTATTTCTCTCTGTGTGACTCTGAGGAGACTGCTCTTGAATGATGCATTCACTGCTGGTAATCAGAACCAGAAAGATGCAGACAAAATGAATAGAACTGAACAAAGCTGTCAGTTACTGGGCCAGCCACACATTAGACCACTCTTTATCCCTTTTGTATGTACCCCTCAGTCCACCCACTTAAACTGGATCTCTGGGCCTCCTTGCAGGGCCGGCTCCAGGCACCAGCTTAATAAGCAGGTGCTTGGGGCGGCCACTCGGGAGAGGGGCGGCATGTCCAGGTATTCGGCGGCAATCCGGTGGAGGGTCCCTCACTCCCGCTCGGAGCGAAGGACCTCCCGCTGAATTGCCGCCGCAGATCGCGATCGCGGCTTTTTTTGTTTGGTTTTTGGTTTTTGGCTGCCTGGGGCGGCAAAAACCCTAGAGCCGGCGCTGCCTCCTTGTTCCCCAGCCATGTTAGCTGAACAAAGCACAGTTCGGGCTCCAGTTCCAGCAGCTGACACTCCAGGCCAGGATTCAGCAGCAGCTGAGCTTCCTACTCAGCCCCGCATGAGTTTGCAAGTTTGTCCCCCTCTGGGCAGGGGTGGGTGGATGGGTGTAAACAGTGTGTCCCCCTCCTGGCCGGGGGAGAGGGGGTAAAAACAGCGCGTCCCCCTCCCGGTGGGGGAGGGGAAAGGGGTGAAAGCTGCACAGACCCCAGCACTGCTCCTGCTCTGTTGTCTCTGGCTGCCTTGGGCTGGCTGCCCCAGCGTTTTGCTGTAAGTGGCTGCTGGGGGGGGGGGGGGGGGGGGGGGGGGGGGGGGGGGCNCAGTCCAGATGTGCCTACCTTTAAGATGCAATACGGGCACAGTACAGTACTTGCTTTTTTCTTTTTTTAAGATCTCTGTTGATGCCTGATTGGTTACTTCCAGTTTTACATGGTGTCCGGTTAACTGGTCAGTCCGTAACTCTGATGTTTGTATCTTTGCGGTTCTACATATTTCCCCTTGCCTACACCTTAATCTTTCTGTAAAAGCATCTGTAAGTTCCCCTCAGCCCAGCTAACCCCCATCTGTGGCTGGGAGAAGGAGACTGTACTGCTTTCATCACACTCTCTGTGTGTTGCCTTGTATGACTGTCATCTCTCACTGATGCTCCCTGGAGTGCCTGAGTTATCTTATCCACACTTTCTCCTTTTTGTAGGCCCAGAGCCATGTAATGGTTTAGCATCTCCTTTGTCCTGAGCTTAGTGTGGGAAAGAGTAAGCTTTTTTTAACCTGGATAGAGCCATGTAGGGGGCATTCCCAAATAAACAGCTTCCCTAGTGTTTCCCCAAGGACTCCTATCGGTGTCACTGTTTTACTTTAACAACCCTTTTTGATCTAACTCCATAGCAAGTAACTCATCATAAACAAACACACAGGCACACATTGTATTAATGAAAAATAATACAACTATTTTCTAGTTCATCATAGAAGTATTTGCACATATATTTGTGACACTAGGACTTATCCATTCCTATTTTACAGGGTTTTTTTGTATGGAATCTTAGGATTCTTACCTGAGCCTTGAAAACTTCTACTACTCAGCATACAAGGAGGGCTAGGAGAAAATAGTAAATAATGTTAAGTAAGTGCAAATACTCAATCTGTTATTGATTGTGATATTGCATATATGCAAAGACAAAAATATGGAAAGTCTAAATGCCATTGAGTTCCATCAGGGATGAATTTGTATCAAAATAATCTGTTAAACATTAAGAATGAAGACAAGGAAAGTGTGAGATGAATGTAGCATGAAAAATTTCTAAGTTTGAGCTCTAATGACTACAAAGGGAAATAGGTTAAAGGTTGTT
The DNA here is from genome assembly GCA_003942145.1 of Platysternon megacephalum. NCBI lineage: Eukaryota > Metazoa > Chordata > Testudines > Platysternidae > Platysternon > Platysternon megacephalum. Next base: position 1,997,863 of record QXTE01000106.1, read on the forward strand.
GCATAGGAACCACAGTTATAGAATTATAGGACTGGAAGGGACCTCAGTAGGTCATCTAGTCCAGTCCCCTGCACGCAAGGCAGAACTATGTAATAACTAGACCATTCCTGACAGGGGTTTGTCTAACCTATTCATAAAAACCTTTTATGAGGGAGACTCCCTAGGCAATTTATTCCAGTGCCTAACTACTCTGAGAGTTAGAAAGTTTTTCTGAATGACCAACCTAAACCTCCCTTGCTGCAATTTAAGCCCATTGCATCTTGTCCTATCCTCTGAGGTTAACTAGAACAATTTTCACCCTCCTCCTTGTAACAACCTTTGTATTTGAAAACTGTTATGTCCCCCCTCAATCTTTTCTTCTCCAGACTAAACAAAACCAATTTTTTCAATCTTCCCTCATAGATTGTTTTCTAGACTTTAATAATTTTTGTTGCTCTCTTCTGGTCTTTCTCCAATTTGTCCACATCTTTTCTGAAATGTGGCTCCCAAACCTGGACACAATATTTCAGTTGAGGTCTTATCAGCGTGGAGTAGAGCGGAAGAATTACTTCTTGTGTCTTGCTTACAACACTCCTGATACCAAAAAAGTGAACATAATTCTGGGATGTAACAGTTTTACACTGTGGACTCATATTTAGTTTTGGATCCACTATAACCCCCAGGCCTCTTTCTCTAGTACTCCTTCCTATGCAGTCATTTCCCATTTTGTGTGTGTGCAATTGATTGTTCCTTCCTAAGTGGAGTACTTTGCATGTGTCCTTATTGAATTTCATCCTATTTAATTCAGACCATTTCCCCAGTTTGTCCAGATCATTTTGAATTTTAATCCTATCCTCCAAAGCACGAGCAACCCCTCCCAGCTTGGTATCATCCACAAACTTTCTAAGTCCTGGTCTACACTACGAGTTTAGGTCAAATTTAGCAGCGTTAGATCAATTTAACCCTGGACCCGTCTACACGGCGAAGCCATTTTTGTCGACTTAAAGGGCTCTTAAAATCGATTTCTGTACTCCTCTCCGACGAGGGGATTAGCGCTGAAATTGACATCGCCGGGTTGAATTTGGGGTAGTGTGGATGCAATTCGACGGTATTAGCCTCTGGGAGCTATCCCAGAGTGCTCCATTGTGACTGCTCTGGACAGCACTTTCAACTCAGATGCACTAGCCAGGTACACAGCAAAAGACCCAGGAACTTTTGAATTTCCTTTCCTGTTTGGCCAGCGTGGCGAGCTCATCAGCACAGGTGACTATGCAGTCCCAGAATCGCAAAAGAGCTCCAGCATGGACTGAACGGGAGGTACTGGATCTGATCGCTGTTTGGGGAGATGAATCCGTGCTATCAGAACTCCATTCCAAAAGACGAAATGCCAAAATATTTGAAAAAATCTCCAAGGGTGTGATGGACAGAGGCTACAACAGGGACCTACAGCAGTGCCGCGTGAAAATTAAGGAGCTCAGGCAAGTCTACCAAAAAACCAAAGAGGCAAACGGCCGCTCTGGGTCAGAGCCCCAGACATGCCGCTTCTATGATGAGCTGCATGCAATTCTAGGCGGGGCCCCCCACCACTACCCCACCCCTGTCCGTGGACACCTGCAAGGGGGAGTCTCATGCAACAGGGATGAGGATTTTGGGGACAAGGAAGATGAGGAGGTGGAGGAGGATAGCGCACAGCACGCAAACAGAGAAACCATTCTCCCCAACAGCCAGGAACTGTTTATCACCCGGGAGCCAATACCCTCCCAACCCTCCCAAGGCGGGCTCACGGACCATGAAGCCGGAGAAGGCACCTCTGGTGAGTGTACTTTTGTAAATGTAATGCATGGTTTAAAAGCAAGCGTGTTTAATGATTATTTTGCCCTGAAGACTTGGGATGCATTCGTGGCCAGTACAGCCCCTCCTTTTAAATGGCCAACCCAATGGGTGCTTGGTATGGGAAAGGAGGGCGCTGCTGTTTGAAACCATTCCCACATGTTCTGAAGGTTGAAGAAGCTGAAAGACTGTGGCTTACCATGGCTGCCTGCAAGCTGAATTCTGTTGCCTGGCCCTGCATGTGTGATCTCTCACACCAAACTGGCAGGCCCGCAATATAAGAGGCAAAATGCGACCTTGTACCGAAAGCACATGTGCTATGTAATGTTAACAGCTTGGTTCACCGTGAAAGAGACTACCCATTGTTCTCTAAAATGTCTTTTTAAATGTTACTCTCCCTTTTTTTCCTCCCGCAGCTGCAAATGTTTCAATGCTCCCCCTATCATCTCCGTCCCAGAGGCTAGCGCAGATAAGAAGGTGAAAAAACCGAACTCGCAATTAAATGTTCTCTGAGCTCATGTAGTCCTCCCGCACTGAAAGAGCTTAGCAGAATGCATGGAGGCAAACCATGTCAGAGTCCAGGAAAGCAGAAAATGAACGTGAGGACAGGAGGGACGAACTAGATGAGAGGTGGTGAGAGCAAGAAGAGAGGTGGTGAGAGCAAGATGAGAGATGGCAGCAGCGCAATAAGAGGAGGCAGGATGCAATGCTGAGGCTACTGGGGGATCAAACTGATATGCTCTGGCATCTGGTGGAGCTGCAGGAAAGGCAGCAGGAGCACAGACCACCGCTGCTGCCCCTGTGTAATCGCCCGCCCTCCTCCCCAAGTTCCATAGCCTCCTCACCCAGACGCCCAAGAATGTGGGGGGAGGGAGGGCTCCGGGCACCCAACCACTCCACCCCAGAGGACTGCCCAAGCAACAGAAGGCAGGCATTCAATAAGGTTTTTGAAGTGCAGTGTGGCCTTGTCCTTCCCTCCTCCCCTCATCCACCACCCCACCCGGTGCTTCCTTCCTCCCCCACCCCTCCCGGGCTACCTTGGCAGTTATCACCCTATTTGTGTGATGAATTAATAAAGAATGCATGATTTTGAAACAATAATGACTTTATTGCCTCTGCAAGTAGTGATCGAAGGGGGGAGGGTGGTTGGCTTACGGGGAAGTAGAGTGAAACAAGGGGGGGGGGGTTTCATCAAGGAGAAACAAACAGAACTGTCACACCGTAGCCAGGCTAGTCATGAAACTGGTTTTCAAAGCTTCTCTGATGCGCGGCGCACCCTGCTGCGCTCTTCTAATCGCCCTGGTGTCTGGCTGTGTGTAATCAGTGGCCAGGCGATTTGCCTCAACCTCCCACCCCGCCATAAATGTCTCCCCCTTACTCTCACAGATATTGTGGAGCGCACAGCAAGCGGCAATAACAATTGGAATATTGGTTTAGCTTAGGTCTAACCGAGTCAGTAAACTGTGCTAGCGCGCTTTTAAATGTCCAAATGCACATTCTACCACCATTCTGCACTTGCTCAGCCTGTAGTTGAACAGGTCCTTACTACTGTCCAGGATACCTGTGTATGGCTTCATGAGCCATGACATTAAGGGGTAGGCTGGGTCCCCAAGGATAACTATAGGCATTTCAACGTCCCCAACAGTTATTTTCTGGTCTGAGAAGTAAGTCCCTTCCTGCAGCTGTTCAAACAGACCAGAGTTCCTGAAGATGCGAGCGTCATGTACCTTTCCCGGCCATCCCACGTTGATGTCGGTGAAATGTCCTTTGTGATCCACCAGTGCTTGCAGCACCATTGAAAAGTACCCCATGCGGTTTATGTACTGGCTGCCAAGGTGGTCCGGTCCCAAGATAGGAATATGGGTTCCGTCTATTGCCCCACCACAGTTAGGGAATCCCATTGCAGCAAAGCCATCCACTATGACCTGCACATTTCCCAGAGTCACTACCCTTGATAGCAGCAGCTCAGTGATTGCATTGGCTACTTAGATCACAGCAGCCCCCACAGTAGATTTACCCACTCTAAATTGATTCCTGACTGACCAGTAGCTGTCCGGCATTGCAAGCTTCCAGAGGGCTATCGCCACTTGCTTCTCAACTGTGAAGGCTGCTCTCATCTTGGTATTCTTGCACTTCAGGGCGGGGAAAGCAAGTCACAAAGTTCCATGAAAGTGTACTTACACATGCGAAAGTTTTGCAGCCACTGGGAATCATCCCAGACCTGCAACACTATGCGGTCCCAACAGTCTGTGTTTGTTTCCCGGGCCCAGAATCGGCGTTCCATGGCATGAACCTGCCCCATTACCACCAGGATGTCCAAATGGCCAGGGCCTGTACTTTGAGAGAAGTCTGTGTCCATGTCCTCATCACTATCGTGATCACGCTGTCATCGCCTCCTCACCTGCTTTTGCAGGTTCTGGTTCTGCACATACTGCAGGATAATGCGTGAGGTGTTTACAATGCTCACAACAGCAGCGGTGAACTGAGCGGGCTCCATGCTTGCCGTGGTATGGCGTCTGCAGGAGAGCAGAGTTGCAGTGGTAGTGGTGGATGACGATGGGATGCCACGAGAATAGATATTTATAAATAACGATGAGAGGACCTGCGAGGTGGATTCATGGCACCAGGAGAGCAGAGTTGCAGCAGAAGCAGTGGAGGATGACGGTTAGCACCATGCACATTTCCTGAGGAAGAACACATGTTCCCGGGAGCCCATGACAGACAACATGGAGAAATTCGCTATCGAGAAACGAGCAGGAGAGCAGAGTTGCAGTGGAAGTGGTGGATGACGACAGGATGCCACGAGAATAGATATTTATAAAGAATGACGAGAGGACCTGCGAGGTCGATTCATGGCAGCAGGAGAGCAGAGTTGCAGCAGAAGCGGTGGTTGGATGACAACGGTTAGCAGTCCTACTGCACCGTCTGCTGAAAGCAGTATGGCATCTGCACGGAAAAAAGGCACGAAACGATTGTCTGCCTTTGCTTTCACGGAGGGAGGGGTGACTGACGACGTACCCAAAACCACCTGCGACAATGTTTTTGCCCCATCAGGTATTGGGAGCTCAACCCAGAATTCCAATGGGCAGCGGAGACTGCGGGAACTGTGGGATAACTACCCACAGTGCAATGCTCCGAAAGTCGACGCTAGCCAAGGTACTGTGGACGCACTCCACTGATTTAATGCGCTTAGCGGGGACACACACAATCTACTGTATAAAATCGCTTCCTAAAAATCGACTTCTATAAATTCGACCTAATTTCATAGTGTAGACATACCCTAAGTGTACTCTTCTCTGCCATTATCTAAATCATTTTTATCTAGATATTGAACAGAACCGTATCCAGACCAATCCCTGCCAGATGCCATTCTATATGCCCTTAATGCTTGACTGTGAATCACTGATGATTACTCTCTGGGAATGTTTTTCCAACCAGGTACATACCCACCTTATATTAGCTCCATCTACATATTTCCCTAATTTGTTTATGAGAAGGTCATGTGAGACAGTATCAAAAGCCTTACTAAAATCAAGATATATCACATCTACTGCTTCCCCCCCATCCACATGTCTTGTTACCCTGTCAAAGAAAGCTATTAGGTTGGTTTGACATGATTTGTTCTTGACAATGATTGTATGCTGTATAGATATATTAGAGACAGAGACTGCTTACAAATAAATACTATGTATTAGAAAAGTGGAAGACTCATCGCTTCAGAATTTTTTATTGTGATGCATGGCTAGAAAGGGTTAAACATCCTGCAAAATAAACAGCCCCCCCCAAAAGACATGTGGGGAGATAATGTTTTTGTGTATTTACATATATATGAGTTCGGTGGACAATGTAATCAACAGTCCCTGTCTATGCTGTATTCTGATAATTCAGAGATCAAAAGAACATCCTAGCATTTAAATGAATTGTAAACATGGGATATCTCTGTATTCATCTTTCTTTGAAATTTATAGCAAATAATCTGTGAATGGTGGAGGAACAAGCAAATTGCCTTATGTTAATTCTATAGCTAAGTACTTCAGTGTCATCCTAATTGCCTTTTGTTCCCCGAGGAACTCCCAACTTGTCAAAAAGGACATGAAATTGTATAAAAGATCCTTGGGTCCTGATTCTGTTATCTCAGATCTGGTTAGGCTTCATCAGGGGAAGTTTGAGTCGCAAGACTGAGGTCCCAGTTATGCTGGTATGCCCTGAATATGATATTTGGACATTGGACTATAACCTATGAACTATTTCTACAAGAACTCTTTGCAACTACAAAGTTCCTCATCTCTGCTATGAATCTGAATCTTAAGAATTGAACTCATGTCTGTATGTATATTGATCTTTTAACCATATTCTCTCTTTTGTTTTTTAATAAATTTTAGTTTAGTTAATAAGAATTGGCTGTAGCGTGTATTTGGGTAAGATCTGAAACATTCATTAACCTGGGAGGTAATGTGTCTGATCCTTTGGGATTGGTAGAACCTTTTCTTTTATATGATGAAATAAGATTATCAGGAATCTTCATCATATTTGACTTAGGTACCTGGATGGAGGCCTGAGGCTGGATCACTTTAAGGGAACTGTGTTATTTGGACTTCTGAGTAACCAGTAAGGTAATAAAGAAGCTGTTTTATGCTGGCTTGGTAAATCTAAGTATTGGAATATCCACCAGATTTTGTGGGATTGTCTGCCCCATTCTTTGCAGTTCACCCTGAGTGATCATAGCTGGCCCCCATTGGGACCCCGGTCACAGTATGCTTTATAAATATATTAGAGACAGAGACTGCTCACAAATAAATACCATGTATTAGAAAAGAAGAAGACTCATCACTTCCGAATTTTTTTATAAAAAACAGATTGGCTAAAGCAATAAAAACTATACTATAGGGAACAACTCTGCACTGTAATTGGTAGATAACAGGGCCTCATTCAAAGCCTGTTTAATGGTAATCTCTTTGGATCATGTCCTAAATTTGGTAATAATATAGAATCATAGAAATGCTGGACTGGAAGGGACCTCGATAGGTCATCTAGTCCTATACCCTGCACTGAGGAAGGACTAAGTATTATCTAGACAAGTGGTTCTCAACCTATTTACCATTGTGGGCCACATATGCAGCTCTCTCTGTTATGTGGGCTGCATCCACGCAATATATATACTACCTGTATGGCCCTGAGAATGTCACATGGGCCTCAGCTTTGTGCTGATTGGGCTGCAAGTGGTCTACGGGTTGAGAACCACCGATCTAGACCATCCCTGACACATAGGTCACTTGTTCTGGTGCTTTAATTATCCTTACAGTTAGGGAGTTTTTCCCCATGTCTTGCCTAAATCTTCCTTGCTGCAATTTAAGCCCATTACTGCTAGTCCTGTCCTCAGCAGATAAGGAGAACAATTTATCATCCTCCTCTTTACAACTTTCTACATACTTGAAGACTGTTATCATATACTCCTTCAGTCTTCTCTTCTCTAAAGAAATGCATATTTTCAATCTTTCCTCATAGGTCATGTTTTCTAGACCTTTAGTCATTTTTGTTGCTCTCCTCTCTATATGTGATAGTTGGTTATCTCAGTTTGAAGGGGTTCATAAAACTTTTCCATCAGTTTTTGCTTCTTATGGATTCACATCCCCTGATTTTTGCTCTGAGTTTTAGGTTTGAATTATCTCAAATACAAAATGCAACTCAATCAAGTTTCACTTGGATTCACACAGGTCACAAGGGTGACTCTGTATCAAGCAAAAGAAAGCCACAGCTTGATTTTTCAGAAATCATGTTAAGCTTGAATTTTTGGCAGGTAAAGTCACTGTGCCAAATTCAATCCTAATGTAAACAACCTCCGTGGCATAACTGAGGGAGGAATACCTCTGTAATACAGGGGAAAAACATTATGGACTCACATACCTCTGCATGATTGTATTTTAGGGAACCACTGCGTGTGCCTCTGAACAGGAACATTTCCTTAAACCAACATTTGTGCACTAGTCAAGGTTTCCCATGGGATTTTTGGCTTAAACTGGTTTTACTCATTTGTATCCCGAATTTTACCCATAAATCTCAAATAGCGCTGTTGAAATAATATCCTAATGTGTATTGAGCTTGCTGTACATGCATAGGCATTGGAGGACAGGGGAGGTCACATGCGGCCCCCCCCCCCCCCCCCCCCCCGCCCTGGATTTCTGCCAGGGTGGGAGTTGGACTGAGCAGAGCTGAAGGGACATGCCTGGGAAAGGTACCAGCAGTGAGTGCTCCCGCTGAGCCCCACTAGGTGGCACCCAGAGCAGGGAAGCGAGACTGGGCTGGCAGCACAGCTCTCTGCCAGAGGGGGTGCAGGGAAGCCTGTTGAGTCCCATCCCTTCCTTGCTGGCAGGCAGCCGCACTTACCTTCTCGAGTACGTATCTGGACTATCCTGGGTGTGCAGAAGGGAACTTGGGGAGTCGGAGCAATGGGGGGTGGGCGGATGAAGCAGGATCCAGGGGAGGCAGCAGGGGCCGGGGTGATGGTCATGGGTGGGTGGGGAGTCCACGGAGGTGATGGGAGTGTGGGTGGGGAGTCCGGGGAGGCAGTGGGGGGCCAGAGGGGATTGGGGCACTGGGGGAGGCAGCAGGGGCCAGAGGCAATGGGGAGGGGTGGAGGTCCGGGGGAAGGCATCAGGGGCCAGGAGCGATGGGTGGGGGGCCAGGGGAAGCAGTGGGGACCAGGGCACCATTCTTCCTAAGGATGGTCCTGCAAGAGCCGTCCTTAGGGTGGGCAATGTATGCAACCGCCCAGGGTGCCGTGGTCAAGAGGGTGTTGCTGGATGGTGCTTTGGCAGTCACCAGGAAGTTGATGGTGGTGATGGGTGGCCTATCATGCCCCCACACTATCAGCAGTTACCAGTCACCTATGTGTATTCACTGCTTGGAAGACTTCTTAGTTGAATAAAGTCTGGTCTTTGCTAGTATCTGTGAAATCTATGGGCTGGTTCCAATGCAATGGGAGTCTTTCTATTGACTTCAGTTGGCATTGGATCAGGACCTGTATGTCTTTGACATTCTTTAATTTGAAAGGACCTTGTCTGAATAATTGCAAATTACAGGACCACTGGTTCCATAAACCAAGAATCTAGTCACAAACAATTCGGGGCTATGTTCGCCACACTTACTCATACTTTGTAATACCTTCCTCCTCAAGTAGTTGAAAAGAAAAATAGGATCTGTTTTGTGAACCATTAACAGTTGGTCAGTACAAAATGCAAGAACGGTATCTTTCGAAGGACAAAAGTTAAATCATTATATACTTCAAATTTCCCTACCCTGTCTTTTTATGTTTCAAAAATAATTGAGGAAGGGGGTGTGAGTGGTATTCAAAGAGAGATTGAAAAGGCTTATGGGGGTTAAAATGGGGAAAAGAGAGAAAAATTATAACAGATCTATATAACAGTGACTGGTCTAGAGAAGACCAAAAAGATGTTCCTTATTATTAAGAAGAACAAGGGACCTCCCAATAAAAGGAACAGGGAACAAAATACAAAGAATATACAAGAAAATTTCTTCTTTATGTAATATATGGAACTCACTGCCATAAGATATTATTGAAGCACTGAATGCAGTAAAACTATAAATAGGAAGAGCATCTGTAGTTACAACAGCTTGAATGAAAATTACAATGACCATCATCTGTCATGTTTCAGGGTATAATTACTGAATGGTATTAGAAAGTAATCATGCCTCCGTGGTATGGTACTGCACAGTTTTCCAGGTGCAGAGGTTTTGATTTCTTCTGAAGCATCTAGTACAAGCTCATGTGATTCCTATATTCCTACCTGGATGCAGGATGATATTTTGGTTTTTGCTGTCTTGTTTGGAAAGCTAATTCAACTTCCCTGCTGATATCTGGAATTTCATAAATAAGAACATATTATTCCTTCTCACATGTAAATTGCACAGCACTAAATACAAATAAGAATGCACCTAATCACAGTAATGAAAGGAAGGAAATTAATCTATATTCATGCATACTACAAAGTGATTCAGTAAAAAAGCTAATGGGCCAAATTCATCCCTGACATAAATGGGCTAAACTATTGTCATCATTGGGAATAATTTATTCCAGGGCTGAATGGCATATAGTTTACAAGGTAACATCATAAGCTTTCCTGATTCCAAACATGGAGTAATGTAAAGGTAAGTAATGCAGAATGCTTCCTAGAAGAATACAAAATATCCTTCTCTCCCTTTAACAGATGGGTGGAATTAATCCTCATGTTAATGGGACCAATGCTGTTGTCTGTTTAAGTCAATGAGAATTAGGCCATTGACCTCAAAGGGAACAGAATCAGGCCCCCCAAAAAGTAAGGAACTCTGTCATATGGAGGTATAAATTGCAGGGAACGAACAATGTATCCTCTTGTTACTTTGAAGTATTTATGCTTTTCAGGTAGGAATTTCAAAGCCCCCTAAATGAGAGGTGCATCCAAATCCATTAGAATTCAATACAAGTTGAGCACCTGGGGGCAAACTTTTAAAGGAATATAGGGGCCTAGAGAGACAGACCGTTAGTGTGTTTATTAAAAACCTAACTCCCACTGAAATCAATGGAAATTAGCTGCCTAGTATGTGCCCATTTACATCTTTAGGCATCTAAATGTCTTTGAAAATCTGGCCTGTGGCTCCCCTTCCGAAATCCAAGCCTTAAATTAGATTTGACATGAGAGATAAGTGTGATACTGTTGTTACACAGAAAGATTTTGTTAGTTCCATTTTAGAGTCCTTCTCCAGATAAGCTTTCCATCACTTTGCAGGTATTCTAAACCTCTCTCTTCTCAGTAGTTGTATACATGAAGGTTGTAGTTTAATACTCTACTTTTATGCATCCTCCACTATGAAATGTTGGCCATCACTTTCATTCTAAAAGAAGTAATGGGAATATAAGACCAGACCCTCGGCTGCTGTAGACCAGCACTGAACTCAAAAGATGACACCAATTTACACTATCTGAAGATTTGGCCCAGAATATGTTGCTCTTACAATAAGAAGGAAAACACAGGGAATCTGCAATATACAGTTAAGTACTAACCTCTTCCTTTTCCAATTGCCTATATAGAATGATAAAATAGATAGTGAATATTGGAAGCTTTCAGTGACAATAATATACTATTTTTTATATTTGTTTGCTCCACCTGCTTGTTACCACAGTACAGATGTGATTTAGCATACCTCACTTGGGCCAAATATAATACTTGGTGAGTCAGATGCATGCCTGGTGCAACTACATTAGAGACACACCAACCATGAATTTGGTCCAATGATCCTTTATTCAGTGAAGTGATTGGGGAATTTTGCCATTTCTTGACTGAGAGCAAGATAAGGAGTAATATTTCAAATCATCCTCAGTGGGTAGTGATCCAAAGTCCATTGAAATAACTGGGAGTCTTCCCATTGACTTCAGTAGAGCTGGATTAGGCCCTTAGTATTAGTAAATATACAACTTGAATTTACCCTCTATATATGTCTTATGTGATGAACTGCATACTCATAGATTCATTGATTACAAGGTCATAAAGGACAATTGTGATCATAATATGTGATATTGTGTGCATAACAGAGGCCATAGAACTTCCCTGGATTCCTGTTTGAACTAGAGCAGATCTTAGAAAAATTGTGATTTAAAAATTGGCATGATGGACGTATCCATATATGGATATGAATGTATATATATAAATGACAGGTTTACTTTGATATAAACACAAGCTAAATTTTGATCTTAATTCCACCGACATCACTGAACTTTGAATGTATATAGTGGTGTAACTAAAAGCATAGTTTGTCCTGGTAATGAGCTCACTGAAACAGTGGATCAAATTCTGCTCACAGTAACAACATTACAACCTTTACGAAGTCAGTCATGTTGCACCTGTGTAACTGAGAGTAGGACTTAGCCAGGTGTTTCCATAATTAATCTTCCGTTCAATCAAGCACTGAAATAGAATACCTATAATTAAAATTGGATTTTTCTTTTGAGCCTACTTCACTGATAGAACAATTATCTTTCTGCAGTGGTATTATATTTAATTCAAAATGTATTGTATGAACAGTATTGACCAGGACATACTATGGTACAAAAATTGAAACAGTAATAATTACTATAATTAACATAATGGATCAAATTAATCCCTGGAGTAATTCCATTGAAGTCAGTTAAATTGCACTCAAGGGAATTTGACCTTTATTTGATTTTGATGTTACTTTCATCCACTAAACATACAGGAGTATCTTCAGTAACATAAATTAATAGTAAAGAAAAGGTAAAACACTCTACAATCAGTATACACCTTGCACTTTGAATCTTAATGAAAAATTACTTCCTAACTACATTTTCTCATTGCTCGTAAATGGATAAGGGTTTATAGTCACACTATCTGTGCCATAGGGGCTATATTAATACAGTGTTATCTAATTTGAATCTCTTCTTTTCATATTGTGCGACATTCAACATTTGTCCTGAAAATCTGGGCTTATCTTCATGTACAGCACTGCAGTTTACACCAGTGCATCTGCATCACTGTAGCGGTTAGTGAAGATACTACTTCACTGTTGGTGTAGTTAATCCACCTCCCCAAGATGCGGTAGCTATGTCGACAGGAGAAGCTCTCCTGTTGACTTAGCGCTGTCTACACTGGGAGTTAGGTCAGTATAACTAAGTTGCTTAGGGGTATAGATTTTTCACACCCCTGAGCGACATAGTTATACTGATATAGATCTGTAGTGTAGACCTGGCCTCTGCTTTTTAAACTTAGATATGAGTATTTTTGCAACAATATTAGTGTGGCTGTCAAGGGTGCAAGTAGAGTAGGTTAATTACTGGAATGTATTCCCATTTGTTGTTAAGAATATATTCTTTACTAATTTCTGTAAGGAGTCAAAATGTCAAAGAAAAGCCAGAGCAAAAAATATTAACATCTTTTTCTTTCTTGCCAACATGTCAGTTCTGAATGTTAGACATAAGTAAACTGCTGTAATAAGTAACTGTATCGTAACCTGTTTTGTAATAATTCAGCAAATGTGGAGTCCATAAAAATATATTAGCTACTTTTAAAAATTGATCCTATAGATAATTGAGGTTGGGTGAACTCCATATGGATAACATAAAAAATGATCATTTTCCCCCAAGGTGATCTTTCTGGAAGTTTATTGTTATTTATGTATTTATCTCATCTGCTCACCCTCTTGTTGTGTACAGGTAGTAGAGGATGAAATAGCAAAATCCTAGACAGAGGATATTCTCAAGGTATTTTTGCCTTGGTTGGAACTAGAAAATTTCAGCTCTCATCCTGCAACTTGTATTCTTGATAATTTCTAGCCCATTTTCTCCCTCAAATTACTATAAAAAGTTTATGGTTGAACAATCAAGCCTTCAAATTACGTCATTCTTATCTGAGACGTTTAATAAGGAAGTTTATTTGACGAATGGGATAGTGGGGAAATCCAAGACAGATGTGATTCTTTGGCAATGGGCACTGTTAGTACATCAGAGTAGCAGCAAACATCCAAAGTCCGCAAACACTCCCATGGCAGTATGGGCTGCAATTGTCCCTCATTTCCTCATTTTAAAAAAGACCATTATTACACTGGTATCAGGTTTGCCAGTCATAGGATAATTGAACATTTTGAAGAATAAACAGCGTAAAATACATTAAAGAAAAATCCTATAAAATGTAATGTTATAGAAATGTAATAGTATATAGAAATTACTGTAAAAACCTATATGATTTAGTAGAGAATAATAACTTTTCTATATGGATTTGAACCATCCATAGAATTTTATAGAATTGTAGATATTATGTTTTTTATTAAATTCTATAGGATGGTTAAAAAAACCCACAACTATAGAGAAGTTATTACTTATTATTGATTTTTATAACATTTATTAATGCAATTTCCTATTATTTCAAGCTCTATTATCCTTGTGTTTTCAGTTTTCTGTCTTTCAGAATATATGTCGAACAGGGGTACAATTTATATTTTTCTGAAATAAAATTACTAATTTTTATGTGTATGTACTGCTGAACCTTCATAGACCTCTACAGCAGTTTGCATTTATGAGACACATTCTTATCTAAATGCTCGGGAAGATAACTTTAAACCATGTGTACAAATCTCATTTAAGCAAGTAATTTTACACTGATCTGTCATTGACAGAGCAGTGGCTTTAAGACTACTACTACATTTTGTCTTTATTTACTTTCTATGTTGATAATGTATACAAAGATTACTACTTACTTCATTTAACTCCTTAACAGATAGGTGTCTAGAAAAGAAAGAAATAGATGCAAAACATTTCATTATTGTAAAATAAAAATTCCGAGTACTTAAATACTTCGATATTATCAAAGTAAAATTAATCGCCCGTGGTATGGTAAGGAGTTTATTACTGCTATGTAAATTAAGAAGCTGATTATTTTCCACATAAATTCATTGGAGAAAAAAGTTATGGTTTTCCATAAAAACTGTAGCATAAATGGAATTAATCATGGTAAATGAGACTTGTCCTTTTGAGATGTTTATATGTTGGGAGCACGTATGTGCGTGTGGTGGTGGAGATCTGTATACTTATGAGATTTCTTTTAAACAGTTTTCCCACCCTATCAAAAAACATCACTAACTTTTATTTCAACTATAAATTTATGTTCCCTAAAGAATGAAAATCATTTAAAACATGATATGCTCAAGATAGGTGGAATGAACGGAGTAGGAGAAGAGATAGAGGCCATGTCTACACTATTGGTAGATTGGCACTGCTGCAATCGATGCAGTTGGTGTCGATTTAGCAGGTCTAATGAAGACCCGCTAAATCGATGGCAGCGCGCTCTCCGGTCGACTCCGGTACTCCAGCGGAATGAGAAGAGTAAGGTAAGTTGACGGGAGAGCGTCTCCTGTTGACGCAGCGCAGTGTAGACACCAGGGTAAGTCAACCTAAGCTACGTTGACTAACTTAGGTTGACTCCCGCAGAAGGGGAACCCAAGATACAAACAAGTACAGAGAAGTGGACAACAGTCATCAAGGCCCTGATTCAGCAAAGGAATTAACTCCTATTGAAGTCAATGTCCTAGTGAAGTGCTTTGCTGAATAGAAATGGATTTATGCATGAGCTTAAAGTTCAGCCTTTTGGCTCTTTGTTCCAGAGCTATAGCTGGTGCAAACTGGAATAGCTCCTTTTGACGTCAGTGGATGATGTACCTGCTGAAGAGGTGACCTGTCATGTATAGGTGGGAGGGGGAGGGACTCTACAAGATTTCTTATATGAAATAAATAAAAGTTAATGTACTAGTTGGACTAGGTGCAAAAACTGAATTGATTTCCTACCCTTTTGTCACTGGAGAGCTTAAATCTGTTTTTGATTACATATGAAATTTTTTTGATGGACAAAGCCTAAGTCCCATTTTAAAAACAGATTTATGGCCAGATTTTTGAAGGTATTTATGCAAGTAAAGATGCAGATAAGTGCCTCGTAGAATTTTCCAAAGCATCTAGCTGCCTAACTCCCATTAAAATCACCTAAACATCTAGGTACCGTTTAGAAAAAGACAAGCATGTTCTTAAGTCCATTTTTGTGAAGCAAAGCACTTAAGTATGGCCTTAACTTTAGGCACATGATTAAGTTCCATTGATTTTAAGCTTAAGTATTTTGTTGAATAGGGATGGACTGCTGGGTAGGGGCCATGGTGCCTTTGTAAAATGAGTTGGCACTCTGTGTCCCCTTGAAACTAAACATAGTTGGCACCATTATTGGAAGGTTCAGTGGTATGGTGACCATATTTCTCAAAGAGAAAATGGGACACCCACAGCCGCTTGCCTAAGCCCCCCCGCATCCACGAGGCTGTTGCCTGTCGCTGGAACCCTGCACCCCTCCCCCACAGGAAGCTGTTGCCTATCACTGGAACCCTGCAGGGGC
The DNA here is from genome assembly GCA_003942145.1 of Platysternon megacephalum. Classification (NCBI taxonomy): domain Eukaryota; kingdom Metazoa; phylum Chordata; order Testudines; family Platysternidae; genus Platysternon; species Platysternon megacephalum. The sequence continues at coordinate 2,013,606 of QXTE01000106.1, forward strand.
CCCCTCAGGAGGCTTTTGCCCCAGTGGCTGGAACCCTGCTGCCCCGCGCATGTTGGAATGCTGCCTCCTCCCAGCTCTGCCTCTTCCCTGCATGGCCTGGCATCTCCGCTCGCCTTCCCCCCTCCCGCAACACGTTCCTCCATACTGCACACCACTTTTTTGACAAAAGTGGACATTTGTCCCATTTGCTCTTGCCAACTCACCAAGTTAGCAAGAGCAAATGGGACAAATGCCTCCTTTTGGGGGGCGGGGGGGGGGGGGGGGCAGGACAGCCAGGACAGGGCTTAACAAGGGGACTGTCCCAGCCAAAACGGGGTGTATGGTCACCCTATTCAGCAGGACTGCCAAGAACTGACTGGAAATGTGACTGAACTACTCTCTACACAGTAGGATCCTTGGGGCAGGGATTGTGTTTTTCTCTCTTTCTCTTTGCTTGCATACCACTGTGTCCACCATCTATGTTAAACAAATACAATTATTTTACTTAGAGATGGCTGGACATTTTCAAAATTTCAATGAAAGAAGTGGGACAAAATTTTCACAAGAATTTTTATGAAAATTCCACCCATTTTTCTAATTGGCTCTGTTTTTACTTTGCTTTTGGTAGTTTTTTAGTGTTAGTATCAGATTAAGCTAATACAAGCTACTCATATATAAAATTAATTAATGGCTGTTAAAGAAGTGGCATTTTCTTTAATGCAGTCAGGGGGTCCAGATTTCATATTTTGGTCTATTTCAAACTTTCAGGGCTTTCTTACACAATGTATCTGAGACTCAAGGTGAACAGAAAATAAAACAAACATGCTTGGTAACCATTACCTGGTGTTCTTTGCTGACATTGGAAAGGTGTGAGCCTGACTAAATATGTTCCTTGTGTGAGACAGGTGGCTGCTTCTCTCTGGTTCTGGGGGAAGTGGCTGATATTTCTTTGGAAGTGTGTTAAGAGGCCTAAAGTCAAAAATAGAATTTGAAGAACTGTTAGGATGTAAAGAGGAAACAAAACAGTCTAGTAATTGCAGGTTGCACATGTAGAGCACTGGAATTTTATTAGGACTCTCTCTTATATATTTGGACAATGCTTAGCTCAGTAGGGCCCTGATCTTAGTCAGGACCTCTAGATGCAATACTACCATTACATGCACAGGACACATTACAGGGCCTAGCACAATGAGGTCCCAGTCCATGATGAAGGATCCTCAGCACTACCACAGCACAAACAATAACAAATATACTAATATTTAAACAGCGTTGAATACTGAAATCACTACATTTCTACAACTTTGAGTTTGCTAGTATATACATTTACTGTAGTATTTGTTGTATTCCCTATATATAATTTAGGGAATATTAGGAATACTGCAGCAATACTAATGGTTTGCAAAGCTATTTACAATTTTAATGGCATTTGCTATATGTGTAGTAAAATTATCTTGGCAGTCCTTTCAAAAGTATATGTTATTTATGATGATTGTTAATCTTAGATGAAGACAAAAGGACCAACAAGGGAAAATAATTGATTTTGTATAACAAGATAAAAAAATTGCTTTATATTAGCAGAGTAGAGCCCAATCCATTTCTCATGAAAGTAAATGACAAAATTCCCATTGAAGTTCCACAAGAGCAGGATTAGGTCTGTAGTATATGAAGCAAATTAATATAAGGAAAATGTTAACAGGCATTAAAATGTAATAATGTTCTATTGAACATAACCCTGGGGCTTCATCCAGCAATCATGGAAGTCAATAGGAATCTTTCCATTACTTCAGTGGGAGTTGGATAAGACCCCAGGTTTCCTGACTAGGGGCCTTATCCTTCTCACATTCAAGTCAATGGCAAACGTCCCATAGACTTCAGTGATGCAGGACTGGGCCCTAGGTACAAAGCTTCTGAGCTTAATCCTTTGTTCTGCCTAGCACCCAATTTAGTTTTAGAATGTAGGAATGTCCCAATAGTACTAATTAGATGATAACCTGTAAATTCACTTACAAACATCTTATTGACATGACTAATTGGGGTGGGCTTGTGCACTAGTTTTTTTATCATGATTCTTTAACCATCCCCCCAAAAGCTATTCAGGAAATGCATGCATGTTCTATCTTAGCACGCTTACCTTGGAGGAGGCAAAGGGTTCTGAAAGAGAGAGGAAACATAAGCACATGGAACTCTTTTTTTATTTACAAGAGGAGGCTGGAAACTGAAGAATGTTTAGGCTGTTAAAGAAGTGGCATTTTCACAAGCTCAAAACTCTTTAAGCTTTTATTTCTGCATAACACACAGACATGTCTAGCTATGACAAAGGGCCTGATTTTTAAAAAGACTTCCAACCCAGCTTCCATTTTTTGTGAGTGCAAATAAGTGAACCTGCTGTTAATTGCAAGGGCTAATGCTATGGTGTCAGACATAGTTCAAGCACATGACTAGATGTCTGTGGGCATGATTTGCAGGTGCAGTTGGATCTACAAGGGCATGGTTTACAGGTGCAGCAATCAGCGCCGGCTCCAGGGTTTTTGCTGCCCCAGGCAGCAAAAAAAAAAAAAAAAAAAAAAAAA